>CAUYON010165105.1:0-19408 GCA_963573935.1 Arctocebus calabarensis
TCCCTCATCATTCTATTCATGCACAGTGCTCTGATCCCCCATCATTCTATTCATGCACAGTGCTCTGATCCCCCATCCTTCTATTCATGCACAATGCCCCAATCCCTCATCATTCTATTCATGCACAGTGCTCTGATCCCCCATCATTCTATTCATGCACAGTGCTCTGATCCCCCATCCTTCTATTCATGCACAATGCCCCGATCTCTCATCATTCTATTCATGCACAGTGCTCTGATCCCCCATCATTTTATTCATACACAATGCTCTATTCCCTCATCATTTTTTTCATGCCCATTGTTCTGATCCCTTATCATTTCTTTCAGGGCATATCCTACCAAGGAACTCTATTTCACAAGTTCTGGTGGAATTTTTTTGACCATGTATATTCATTTGCTAGGGTTGTTACAACAAAGTAGCATAGACCAAGATACTTAACAAATGAAATGTTTTTCTTCATAGTTCTGGAGACTGGAAGTCCGAAATCAAGGTTTCTCCTGAGACCTCCCCATTTGGCTTGACAATAGCCGTCTTCTCCCCACGCCCTGACAGGTCTTCCCTCTGTGTCTCTCGTTCTCACCTCTCCTTCTCACAAGGACTCCAGACTTCTGGGATTAGGCCCTGCCTCATCACCTCATTTTAACATAATTACTTCTATAAAGACCCCATCTCCGAACAGTTACCTTCTGAGGTACTGAGATTTCAGACTTCAATATATGAATTTAGCCCATAGCACTGCAATTACCAACACAGATGTCCTCCGAAACTAATCCAGGCCTCCAGAAATGATGGGCAAAGGCAGGGGAAGAGGTGCCTGGACAGATGTGTGGCTTGTTCTCAGAACGCCTTCCTGGGACCCTGTCAGCTCCCTTGAATGATTTGGCTACTTTGCTGCTCCCTGTACCCTGCGTATTCTCCAAAAAGCCAATTGTCTAGCTCTGTCCCAGCTGTGTCTTCTCAGGGCCACCACCTCCCCACTCCTGTCCTTATCTCTGATGTGCTTCTGGGGGAATCCAAGTAAAGACTATTGCTAAGATAAAATCCTAAGTAAATGGGATGGGAGCACTAGTAGACTTGAGCGATACAAGGTCAGGCAATTCAGTTAATGAACTCATCCTAGAAAAGTGCTACATACCTCACTGCTGGATGTCACTATGGTCATCTTGGTAGCACTCGCCTTGCAAAGCTCTGCACGGATGCCAGTGCCTAATCCACTCTTCAAAGCAATTTTGGAACGTTTTTTCTGGAATGGCCATCAGAGCTTTCTTTGTCAATGTCAGACAATTAAATTCACTAACTTATTCTAGAAAAAGTGCTACATACCTCATTGCTGAATATCACTGTGCCCAGCATATGTCCAAGGGAGTACTTTGAAAGTGACTGGAGTGGTATTTAGCAATGAGGTACGTAGTATTTTTTCTTTCTTTTTTTTTTTTTTTGTAGAGACAGAGTCTCACTTTATCACCCTCAGAAGAGTTCCATGAAGTCACAGCTCACAGCAACCTCCAACTCCTGGGCTTAGGCGATTCTCTTGCCTCAGCCTCCCGAGTAACTGGGACTACAGGCACCCGCCACAACACGGCTATTTTTTTTTTTTTTTTTTGGATGCAGTTTGGCCGTAGTATTTTTTCTAAGAGGAGTTTCTGACATTAATTACCTGACCTCATATGAATCTATTACCAAGATTTTTTTTCAACAACTTTACCTTTTATCAAAATAAAAATCTTCTTAAAGAATACAATAATGGCATATAATTTTACTCTTACACCACAAACCGTCACGTTAATTGATTGTCACAGAAAAATAATGTAACGCTTTAAAAACGAAAATGTGAAGACACATTAAAGACCAGCAAGTTTCAAACAAAATGCAGTGATCAAACTATTTAACTATCTCTTTATCAAAGCTTTACAAACACTGTCTGAGCACGTAAGTTTTCGTTTTTTCATAGTCCTGAGTCTCCTAACCTGACACCTGTGTGATCGTTGCATTTATAACGTAATAGTATTTGAGACACCAGATCTCAAATTCTTCTTACCGAAGCCGCGCCTCCTTTTTCCCTGGATCGATGTTTCTCGGGAGCCACTGCTTGACTCTGAGACACATATTCTGCTTCCATGGACTCTTGTGCTCCCTTCCATCTTTCTTGCACTTTGAAGAGTTCCTGTTCTTTCTTTTTTCTTATTGAGGTCTTATTGTTGGCTTTCACATTTCAACTTAGGTAAGAAGAGATTCCTGTGAGACCTCAATAAGGAGCACATACCCCCTGAGGACCCAGTGACCACAGACTGTCACTAGCATTTGTTCCTGTATCCAAATCAGCCTCAGTTCCCATCGGTATCATTACGATTCGGTTTACCTTGAGGAGTTGTCCTCCTTGTCCTAGCACTTCCCGCTACTTTCACTGCTGCCTTCGTTAGAAAGACTAATGGTTTTTCACGGAGTGTGTGATTCACTACACTACAATTGTGATTCAATTAAGACTGTGATGCAGTCTTAATTTTTTGCATCATGTGACGGAAGCTGATATATTGAAAAAAGGGTCCTGTCCTGACCTGAGTCCATTCAAAGGCCTGACTTATTCCCTTATGTGATACCTCAAAACCTTTCGCTGCTGAAATACAAGCAGTTTGGAGATAGTTGCCCAGATATAAAGGCATGTTAGAATTTGAATCACCAAATGTCTTTCAAAGACTTCTCCCTGAAAATTGCCATAGCAAATTTTAACTAAATTTTGCATTTCCTCATGAAGTTTGTCATGTTCCTTTTCAACTGAATACCAGATCATTAGGGCTGATTCCGAGGTTGTAATGTGTTCATTACTTTCCAACTGTGCATCAAAGGTTTTTCCTGCAGCGATTCTTGTTAAAAACTGATGTATGTAAATGGTTCTTAACCTGGAAGCTGTGAGATGGATGGCCCATGAATAATGGTCTCAGTGCTGGGTCGGGTGTGGTGGAAGTCCTCTGAGCTGCCATCGTGGAAGGCGTGGCAGAGAGAGAGAGGCAGGGGACATCGAGCACCCAGCTGCCAGCCAGGGCCTCAGTCATCAGTCCCACATTCTCCCTCTGCTCAGGGCCCCCAGCCACACCTGTTTGCTGAGTTTCCAGCACCCCAACTACTCCAGGACATCTGCCTGAGTTCTCGCCATCTGCTCCTCCAGGGGGTGTCCACATCCCTGCTCTTAGCACAACCACTTGGGCTGCCCTGAAGTGGAGTCTTCCACAACACCTTTGTGGAGCGCATCTGGACTGTCGTTAGGAGACTTACCCTCCGGCCACCTTGCCACCGGGGTAAGCATGCAGCAGTTGCAAGCAAAGGCCACCATCTTCCTCTTCCATCTACTGATTACCAGGGCTGAGCCTGACAACCATGTTACGCGTTTCCGTAAGAATCTGTACTTAGCACTAGCATAGCCCACGGCATGTTGATGGGGCCCCGTAAGCAGAGGAAGGAGGTATTATCAGAGGCACTACAATATCAAACTTTTCCCCTTCTGTAGTCTCTCACCTTGTCATGGTATTTTTTTTCTCATTTG
This sequence comes from Arctocebus calabarensis, assembly GCA_963573935.1. NCBI lineage: Eukaryota > Metazoa > Chordata > Mammalia > Primates > Lorisidae > Arctocebus > Arctocebus calabarensis. The sequence goes on from CAUYON010165105.1 coordinate 3,539, forward strand.
CTATTTAATGTTATTCTAAGTAAAGAAAAATCAAGATTTTAAATTAAGAGCATGAATTTTGGCCATTCAGCTTTATATTGTACAATACTAGTTTTAAATGCAAATATAAGATCATTTAACTCCTATGCAGAATTGCTGAAATTCCATAAGTCCTATTTAACAGCTTGCGCATGCCTATTCGCGTAGTCCTTCCCGGAACAGTGGAAACATTGCACAAAACTAACTCAACTCTTCTGTTTCACTTCTTGATATACACACCAGCAGTCTGACAGAACTCCCAGCTGCCCTTCTTCTTTTTCATCACTTTTGGTGACCTAAGTGCTTGGCTAATTTAGAGAAGTGACAGGAGTAAGGGCACAGTAGGGTTCTTTGGTCATTTCTTAGAATGTCATTGCTTTCATTCATTAGCAGCAAGTTCTGGTTCAAATGGAAAGTGTGCCCCCTTGGGGCCACTAGCATCCTTTCTCCTTTTCGCTTGGAATCTTCTCTCAACTCCCTCCCACGCATAGTGTGCCCACTGGAATTCTGTGCTCGTGGGGCATCCCGAAGACTGGAAATGATGGACAGCAAGGACCAGTGGATACTCATGTTATGTGTAACCACTCAGCTCATGTGTGTGTTCTAGCGTCCCATTGGCATACACTTCCAAAACACAAAGACAAAATTATTAAGGATTTCAAGGTGGCAACACAGTGTGTGAAACCACATGTGGGACATTTGTGAGCACAAGGCTCTGTGCAGGTTACACAGCAATGATGCTGGCATTGGTCACAGAGCAAGGGAGGCTGTGCCACACTGAACACCCCAAGTGGGGATCATGATTCTGCATTACAACCAGGGGCAAGGCACCCAACTCTTAATCATCAGCGTCCTTAGGCATGAATGTCTTGTACATGATAATTGCAACGGTATTATTTCTAAAAATATTATAATTCTACTAGGATCAGGAGAACTTCTTAAAATTCGTTATGATGTTCAAGCTGGTCTTACTTAAGTCTGAGCATGAATTTAAAGAACACACTGGCCGCTTTCTTTGGGGTTCTCTTGCTCCCAGTGATACCACTTAGAAAAGTGAAAAAAATTCTGGCAGCTTTAGAACATAATGCGGCAAGCGCAAAATTCTTTCTGGATGTTAAGACAAATTCCACGGCTATTTTGCTCTTAAATTCTGAGAGCTTCACGGGCTTTACAGTGAGTAATTTGCAAGCCGGAGCCTACTCACAGAGGTACACACACGTGCCCTTGGCGTCCCCCCCCGGCCCACTCCAGCACGGCGTGGTCACCACAGCTGTGCAGTGCTGTGGTCGCTCATTCCCAGCTGTGGTCCCTGCACCTGCCTTTGTGTCTGTTCTGTGTGCGGCTGGAATGTCTGCTGCTTTCCCGTGTCAGGCCTGTGGCGGAACATAAACATGCCACCTTTTCTGAACACGACTTCCAGTGTGTGTGTATGTGTGTAACTTCCTAGAAACCTGGGCTGTTTTCTCTTGCCAGGCGCCACAGCCGTTCTTCCTGTGCGGGAGGTCACTTCAGCAAGGACTCTTCGTGCTTAGTAAGCGGAGAAAAGAAGGTCATTCTCAGACAGGATGTTGCGAAGACGTCTGCATGAGCCTTGCTGGGCAAGAGACGCCAACGGGACCAAGAATGTGGGCCAGGCCCCCAGGAAGTTACTCCTGCGCCTGCACTATATGATAAACAGGCAGCCAAAGCCTTTTCTAAACAACTAAAATAACAATGCTCTAAATTCCAGAAAATCCTCAAACAATGACGGAACATTCTTATCCCCGATTTGCTTATTTGTGCACCAAGTACTTTCAAAGAAACCAGAAACTGGATTTCTGACTTGAGTTTCAGAGCTGGGATAGTGTGTAGGGAATGGCTACACCTCCCAGGTGTCACTCCTCCTTTCAGGGGGACACAAGTCTCCCCTTAGCATGCCAGCCCCAATGTCCATGACCTTGACCTCACTCAGTGGCCATTGTAGGCTGCACGCTAGCAGGGACTAGCTTTAAGCATGGGCAGCAGGACAGGACCCCAGTGGGAAGCATCCTCCGTGGTTCATGTGCCCAAGAGATGCAAATTGGGCAGATTAAAAAGTTCTTTCAGAATAAACAAAAATAATTGGGGAACTACACATTTCCTATGTATCTACCTGGCTGGAAAGAGATCACAAAGCTTCTGAAGGGCACACTTTTTTTAGTTAAATTGAAGCATACAGGCAAGTGCCGCAGATAATGACCAACTATATACACGAAGTGGGTCCCAGAAGGCTAGAACACAGTATTTTTACCCCTTTTCTATGTTTAGATACAGAAATCCTTTCCCCTGGGTTCCAGTTGTCTGCACTATTCAGTGTGGTAATATGCTGTAGAGATTGGCAGCCAGGGACCAGAGGCCACACAGTGTGCAGTAGGTTACACTGTCTAGGTTTGTGTAAGTACAGCTGTGGTGTTCACAGTGACAAGGTCACCTCACAGTGCATCTCTCAGAACATATCCCTGTTAGTCCACATCTGACTATGTGTATACAGGAGCATAAGTTATGAATATTCTGAATATTGTTTTATAAACAAATATGAATATCTACAGATTCTAATTCCTCAAAAAAAGAGATGATGGGTATAAATGTGTGTGTGTGTGTGTATCCCAGCACTTGCTTATTGGTAAGACTCATTCCTTCATACGAGGGAACGGAAACTCTCCTTGGTCATTTTTCTGCCTGGTTTAGTAAGCCCGTGGCGTCTCCATGCCTACCCTCCTCGCCAGCCAGCTCTCTGAAGAGACAGGTTTCCACAGTGCCACCTGGTAGGAGACACACTGCACAGAGAGCCTCTTGAATCTTCCCATGTTCTCTTTTTCTGAATTTGTACACATTTCTCCACCCATCTCCCTGAAGCAGGAATCCACACCACATCCAACCTACCGACAATGCTGGCAAAGGGTTGGCCTGAGAGAGACTCTGGGCTTGGATAAGGAGGGATGGACAAGAGTGAGGCTGGGGCCAAACAGCAGGGGGACCAGGCCCCAGAGCCAAGAGCCAGGGAGGAGCCAGCTCTGCTCTTCCCGCTCACACGGTTTCTTCCAGACCAGCTTTAGTTCTGCTGCACTGTTCAGCAAGGTTTTCCTGGCGACGTTCAGATTATTTCCAAAATAAACACAAGTCACTTTGCAATTCCCTCCGTAGACTGAGATGTCCAGAGAGAGGTCTTGGAGAGTTGCAGGACTCAAAGCCAGTTTGGAACGGTGTGGAGGAAGAACAGGAAGCAGGGCCTTTGGCCTGAGACCTTAGATTCTGTCCTATTCATCATAAGGAATTCCTCTCTCCTGCTTCCACGTGCTTGGCCCCTCTCGAGCGCAACCTGCCCTCTCCTGACTTGGTTCCTCACCATTCCAGGGGTCATGTCTGTCTAAAGAAAGCAAGTGGCCAGTGAGATCCTGCAATTACCTTTGAGTTCTCTGGAAAGATGTACATCCTGGAGGTACAGACGTGGACATCTGCGCGTCACTAGAATACAGGTGCATGCAAGGACCTTTTGTGCTTTGGGGGAAAAGGGGTTGGAATGTGCTAGGTATCTGTTGTCTTTAACAGTAATCTCGCTAAGAATGAGGACCACTCCTAATTAAGTCATAAATCACCATCCCCACCACCTGCAATAAGAGAAGCCAGTGTGAATCTATTTATGGCCAGAGATAGCTTAGAATTCAATTTGAAACAGAATTTGAGAAGGAGGGCCATTTCTAGCTTTCAAAAGCAAGCTCAGAATCAATCACCCCCACTTTCTGTTGGGGGGGCACTTTCCACCTTGAACATGAACGTGATGCGGAAGCAGATAGATGACAGGTATTTAAAATGTAAACCCTCCTGCCCGAGGCACACACTGATTCTGGCACGCAACCCCAGCTCACTGATGTGGAGGTGCTGGCCTGGACTCTCACCGGAGGCCTTTTATTTGGAAACGTTTAGCAGGCAACCCCAAAGACCTTCCTACAGACATAATGGCTTAATTATTACTTTAATCAGAAGGCTGAGGTTTCTTAAAGGCCAGCTTCCTTCCCTTGACTTTTTATCCCATTGGCTACACTCACAGCTGAGTTCTAAGCACGATTCTGTTATGAGAAGGCAAGTGGCCATTTGGATCTTGGAGCAGCTTTGTACACTGTAAACAAGGTGTGCTCTAATTATAAAGGAGGGTAAATGAAAGTGCCTCCAGGGGAGGAAGCAGACCCTGGGTACAGAGCAGGGTGACTCAAAGGTTAACTGCCCACCCATTGAAATGAAGTCTCAAACGAGAAGTGATCTTTTTGGAGAATGGATTTCATTTGATGTTGGATCTGCAGAGAAACGGAGATGCTGTACGAGATAAGGCCCTGCAGCTGGTGGACGGCCTTGACTTGGCCCGTTGGATTTTTAGGAAGCTTGCCAAAACCCGAAAGGGGAGGGTCAGAGCATCTGCTCTTTAAAAAGAGACTTAAATGTAAAATTAATGTACCAGATCTTATTGGAGAAACACACTCCCCACAGCAGCTATGCAGCAGGCTTTCTGTCTGAAAGGTTAGGGTGGCTCCTTCCACAGACCCGGCATACCTTCCACCCTGCCCCAGCCCCACAGCATGAAACTAAAGGCAACTTCCACATCAGCGTGTTTGTCCAAGGCTAGGGTGCCTTGCTCAGACCAAAAACCTGACAGTACTGGCTTCCCTCCTCTCTGTCCCATGGTATTTCCTAAAAATGGATTTTCAGGTTTCAGTTTCACCTGATTCTACCCACAGCTTATTTTCCCAAGTTTTCTTTGCACATTCTTTTCCAGGAAGCTTCAACTGTTCCCCAGTCTCCATAGCTTGAATTTCTATTTTCAGCTTCACCACATGATAACCCCTTTTGTTCTCTTTGAAACCCTCGTGCTGACCTGGTGTCCTTCCTCCTTTACAATCTGTCTGTCTTTCTGTATATTTATCTCTGCAGGAATGCAGCTCCAAAGAAAGAAAAGGCAGCTACTGGGCTTATTGGGTTTATTCTCTGCAGCCTAACACGCAGTTGATCTACACAAAGCATTCGCCAGGAACATGTACAGTACAGCTCCAGGCAACCCAGAAAACAAATCATCCCAGCCCAGGTAACTGAGTCAAGCACTTAGAGAGCTCACAACAGGTCTATTTTTCTTCCTTTGTTTTAGAACAAATGGTGCCCGTAAGTGCCCATACTTGAGTGGAGGAAGAGGAGGGTGTTAAATAAACAAAACAAATGGTGTTGCAATCCTGTTTTCTTCCTTTCCCAGGGCTATTCGTGCACCCCACCCTTGGTTCCGCCAGTCCAAGAACAGATGATTCTTCACCGAAGGCCCCCAAATGGGAACTCAGCCTCAGGGTTCCCCTAAAGACAGTGGTTCCAGTGGGTAAGTCCTATCTGTAGCATTCTGATGGGTTCTTTATAATCTGTTAAGCCTTCCAAGTCCCTAAAATAAAGGTGATACATTGCTTAACGGAATAGTCAAAAAAGAAGTTTCCGGAAGCTGATAAAAACTGCCTGCTTTGGGCTCAGAATTTTTTTTTTTTTTTTGCTCCTTTATATTCTTCTAGGGAGTTGTTTACATATTTATGATGAAATTTTAAAAGTCAAGTCCACATCTGGGAGTGAAATAGTGAAGAGCTGCTGGGACCCCCCCCCACCTCTAATCACAACACGATTCTATGAAACGCCCAGAACCCAGATTCTGAGCCATCTGTCCTCTCCCTACCCCCCCCCCCCATCCCACTTCACCAGCTGATTGACGTCATCCTGGTGTGACTGCTTTTGCCTGGGGATTAGACTTTTCACTGCAAATAAAAACGTGTCTCTCTTGGCTATGCTGAGAGAAAGCCCTAGTCCCAACTGGGCGCTCCCCTTGCACCTGGCCGACGTCCCATCTGAGCCCTCAATCATCCCGCAGACCCCACCCAACCCCAGATTCGGTGCCCCACACACTCAGCTCTGCCGTGATGATCCACAGGTCCTGGTCTGGCCCCTGCTCTGATTTAGGAGGGCCGCTTCTGGGTTACTCTGGCACTTTTCTCTGTCCTTTCACTCTCTGCAATCTTGACGGACTGACATGCGGCTGAGGATTCTAACCTGGCACAGCCTTCCAGGGAGGATCCCCAACCTGTTTCTCTCCGACATCTCCCTGGATGGGGCAGCGTGGGACTCTGGGCATTCAACACCTGGCTGATCCCAATCCCACCAGCATAGTGAATGAGCAGCATGTGCTGGAACCTGGTGGCTTTGAATTCTTGTCAGGATGCTTGGGTCTCAGCCTCGGTGAAGCCTTTAGAATGGGACTTGATAGGAAGAATCTCAGAAGAGAAACCAGATTCCTTCTTATTATTTTTCCTGTCTCAGCCTCCCAAGTAGCTAGGACTATATAGGTGCAGGCTACCATGGCTGGCTAATGTTTTCTTTTTTTATTAGAAACAGTGTCTCACTATGTTGCCCAAGCTGGTCTCAAACTCCTGGGCTCAATCAACCCTCCCCCTTCAGCCTTCCAGAGTGCTAGGATTACAGGTGTGAGCCACCACAGTCTCCCAAGGAGTGACTTTGGTGGCAGAGAGATGCAAGAAGCAGCCCTCCAAGTCATTTCTAAATGGCTGGACCAAACTCAGGGTTCCACTGAGGAAAACTCTTCTGGCACTGGAAAAGAGGTGATTGTGTGGCTGCCGGGGCTGCTGGAACTCACACAGGCATCCTTGGAGCAGCTTCATGTTGTGCATGAGCCCAGGTAGGTATAGGGAATAGAACCTGGGGAATTCAGTGAGCACGCATCCTATGCCTGCTACGTATTGTGATCAGCACTGCAGGGAGTGATGATTTACACACTCAAATAACTGCCAGAAAGGGCAGCGAGTTTATTATTAACAGTAATAATGTATAATCACAGACCCAATAAAGTGCTGTGGGGGTGCAAGAAAGGAAGAAGTGCCTTCCGTGGGGAGAGGGTAGTAAGAACACGGTGGGAGGTGGGCTTCATCCGTCGGCGCATTGCGAGCAGGGCCTGGAGGAAGGAAAGGATTCTTACTGAATCAACCAAATGCAAAATCCTTTGGGTGGCTGTTTCCCCTGGCTCACAGCTGCTGTCCTAGAACTTCTCCTCTCTTGGATTGTTCCAGATTTCAAGGCATCCAGGGGGAAAGGCTCTAGGTAGGAATGATACTCTAAATACCAGATAACCAGCAGAGCTCAGGCAATAATCAGTGGGAACGAACATTCGGCAAGCCTAGCACAGTTGGGCTGGCTCACACTCACGGACATCACCCTCCTATCTGGGGGCAGCAGGTGGGGACGTGGACAGCACGATGCCAGAGAGGTTTAGGGTTGTAAAAGTTTGTAGGAACTAGGTCATGGTGATGCTACAACCACTCTAGAGCTTGCTGTTTTTTTTTTTTTTTTTTTTTTTTAGAGGAATCTTTGGATTTGTTGTAATGAGTATACACATCTTGTTTTCAGGATAATACAAATACAAAAATCACTACTGATTTTGAAAGAATATCAGTGTTTCTAAAGAAAGTTCTGGGTAATTACCTTGTACCCATTTACAGAGGACTACCACCCCCCAACAAAAACAAAAAAGAAAATAACAAGTGTTGGTGAGGATGTGGAAAAACTGGAACTCTTGCTGGTAGGAATGTAAAATGGTGCAGCTCCCTTGTAAAACTCTATGAGATGCCTCAAAAAATTAAAAACAAAACTACCGTATGATCCTGCAACTCCACCTCTGGGTGTACGCCTCAATTGAAAGCGGTGACTAGAAGAGATATTTGGTTTTTTGTTTGTTTGTTTGTTTTATGTTTCTTTCTTTCTTTCTTTTTTTTTTTTTTTGCAATTTTTGGCCAGGGCTGGGTTTGAACCTGCTACCTCCGGCACATGGGGCCAGCGTCCTACTCCTTTGAGCCACAGGCCCGCCCTAGAAGACATATTTGTATATCCATGTTCATAGAAGCATTGTACACAATAGCAACAAAGTAGAAACAACCCAAATAATCAACAATGAGTGAATAACCAGAATGTGGTATATATATGATGGAATATTATTCAGCCTTCAAAAGAAAAGACAATCTGACCCACACCACTACATAGATAAAACCCAAGCACAGTGTACTAAGTGAAATAAGTCGGACATGAAAGGGCCAATACTGGATGACTCCACTTAGATGAGGGGTCTAAAAGAGTCAGATTTAGAGAGACATGTCACTACTTCAGAACTTCCTAGTCCCTTAGGGTGTTGCCAGGGACTAGGGGGCAGGAAATGTGGAGATTATATTTAAAAAGGAGAGAGTTTCTGTTTGGGAATGTGAAAAAGTCCTAGAGCTAAATGGTAGTCATGGAGCAGAACAATGTGAATGTACTGAATGCCGTTGAACTATACACCTAAACATGGTTTAAGCTGGGCACAGTGGTGTGCACTTGTACTCCCAGCTACACAGGAGGCTGAGGCAGGAGGATCACCAAGTCCAGGAGTCTGAGGCTCCAGTGAGCTACGATCATGTCACTAGACTCCAGCCTGGGCAATAGAGTGAGACCCTGTCTCTAAATAAAAGCAAACTATTTAAATGATAAATTTTATGTTATGTGTATTTTATCACATTAAGAAAACTTTAAAATAAAGAGGCCCTGGAGAAGAAGGGTGTGCCCAGAGTGGCTTGTGCAGAGCCTGAGAGTGACGAAGCTCCTGCCCCATCATGGCAGGTGCAGACATTACCCTGACTATATGTTGGAAATGGGCTGTGAGAGGGACAAATTGAAATCCCAAATGGTGGGAGTGCAGGACATCAGAGCCGGGCACGTTGTTCTCTAATGTTTAACGGATTTTGAGGAAGGGAGTGATAGGGTTCCAGATGGGCCTCAGGAAGCTACAGCTAAACAGAAGGACATGGATTCATCAACTGAAGAAAGGACTTGAAGTCTCAGGAGAATGAAGAGCTCGAGGAACAAGACACTTCTAAATGGGAAGGGCAGATGGGAGGGTGGGGAGATGTCGCAAAGGCGAGCCAAGGCCAGGGCGAGTCCTATGTGATATCTGGAAACCTGGGCAGAGGACACTGCTATGGTTTTTCCTGAGATGGCAGCATGGGAAGGGTGGGAAGAGGTAAGGAGTTCAGTTTGCAACCTGTCTAGTTTGAAGTGTCTGTCAGGAGTAGGGGACAACTACTAGTAGGGGTAAGTTGGAGATCTGGTGACAAGAACAAGTGGTAGGCTAGGAGGCAAGAGAAATGCACCAGGCCCCTTTGCCTCCGCCCTCCAAATTCTTCTCCACTTCTCAGGTCTCTTTTTTCTCCTCCCCTCCTTCTCCTCTATCTCCTTCTAATGCCACTTCCTTAGGGAAGGACCTTCCTCATCTCCCGCCCCCATTTGGATCGGGGTGTCCCTGGTGGTGCTCCCATAATACCCTGCACCTCCACGCGCAGCACTCAGCAGGCTTTGTTGCGTGGCACAGAAGATCCTCAGTAAATCGCTCTGAGTTTGTGGGAGGCGGGGGAAGAAGGAAGGGAGACGGGGAAGAACGTCTGGGAGCCTGGAAGACAGGGAACGTCTCCTGGTGCCAATTTAGCAGTCATTCACAGAGGTGACAGATGAAGTCAGAAGAAGACAGAAAAATAAGACAAGAGAGTATCAGGGGGAAATGGAATGGGGCAGGACAGAACCTGCACACTGGAAAGGAAGGAGGAAGAAGGGCAGAAAGAAGGGAAAGGGAACCAGAAAGGAAGGGAAATGACTTCAAGGGAAGGGGGGAAATCAAGACAGAGAAATGTCACCGAAATTGGGGAAGATGGAAAGTGTGACGGAGAGGGTGCTGAGGTGGAGCGGGGACAGCTAGGACACACGGGGGGAAAGTGTTTCGGACAGGGCTCCAGGAAGGCTGAGCATCGGGGGCAGCGTGGGAGAGAAGGTGGGGCTCCGGCCCTGTGGGCACTGAGTGGACACCCCCCTGCAGGAAGTGTGTGGCCCTGGGAGTGGGGAGGAAGGCGTGGTGGCCGCTCAGAGCAAGAGTGGGCCCCGAGTTCCTTTTCCAGTCCAGGAGTCCAGGGACATGTCCGTGTGTTCACAGCCCATGGGGAGAGAGAGATTCACAGTACAGAAGGAGAAGGCACTGTGATGGGGGAGGAGGCGCAAGGCCAAGGTCAGGGACTTTGGGGCCTCTCGCTTCCAAGAGAAGGAATACTTGGTTTCTTAATGGACACGAGAGGAAGAGGCAGGTCAAAATAGATCTTCAAGTGGCAAGAGAAGCTAAGGGGGCCCTAGTTGAGCTAGAGTCATTAGCTGAGGAAGGTGGTCAGTGGAGGGAGGCGGTGGGGCAGGGGGTGAGAAATGTTTGGAAACTCTTCTTCGGCTAAACAGGCAAGAAGGTTAATATGCACAGGAAACTCCTCTCTCGACTCCGCAAAGCCCTTAAGATAAAAAGCACCCATCTCTGGAGGCTCACTCTCATCTCTAACAGCCCAACCCTGAGCTTCTGGGGAAGAGTGAGCTCAGTCAGACTTTCTGTTCCAAGAGCTGGACCAAGCGGCAAAGTCAGACCACCCAGATGCCCCTTGCAGGGACACCTGCCCACTCTCCAGCTCTCCTCTGTGACACGGCGCCTGGTCCTTGTCCAGTCCAGTGTCCAGCCCTGCAACCCACTGTTCCATCCAACCCTGAGTCTCTTGGTAGCCTCCCAGGCACACCCCAGGCACTCCTGGAGCTGACCACAGAAGGACAGAGCAGACAACTCCCTGCAGCAAGAACACTACACAGTGCAGGCTGAAACCATGTCACTACTTCAGGACGTCCTATTTCACTGTTAGAAACATGCCTTTAAGATTTTCTCAAAATAAGAAGAAATGGTAATTAGGTGAGTGACAGATGAGCTATCTTGATGGTTGTAATCATCTCACAATGCGTACAGATACCAAAACGCCACACTGCACACCTTAAACGTACATGATTTTTATGTGTCAGTCATATAAAGCAGTGGGGAGGTATCAAAGCGGGCAGAGAAACACAGTATGGAGAGCTGAGTCGTCGTGGTCCTCTGTGGATTGGCTTAACCCTGGGCCTGTTTCTAAAATTTAGCCAATGTCAGCTATCCAGGAAATGAGCCAAACAGAAGCGTGTGTGCACTGTAATGTTACTTGGAATTGGCTTTATTTAGGGGATAGCGGAGTATTCTGAAACAGACCCACTATTAGAGAATTTTGTGGACCACAGCGTGCGATTAGCCCTGAGTTGATTCTGGCAAAGCAAAAATCACCCAGGTACAAGAGAGGCAAGTTAGAGAGGAAGGAGGGAGGGAAGGACCCGGCCACTCAGCGGCAGGAGCAATGTTCTGGTACCGCCCAGTTCAGGGGGTGGGTTGCTGTGACACCAAGGCCCCAGCAATGTGCACATGAACTTGGGTGTTTTGACTTCTGACTTATCCCCCCTCCCTGTCAAGGGTTAGTAACATAACATTCTTCTGATGGTTTTTACTTTTAAAGGAGATACTACTCTTACTGAAAGGTCAACCAGCTAAAAATATTTTGCTCGGACTTCCCGGTGCATTTTCCTTCGTGATTTCTTTTCGGCCTGTCTCGCCTGGGAGAAGTGATTGAAGCACTTTGCACCCACAGGGGATGGTTTTCCAGGCACTGCTGCCAGCGTTTGTCTTCAACCTCTTCCTTCCCTGCTTCACCCCATTTGGTCTTACCAGAAACTTTCAGAAGCACAAACAGAAAGATGTTATTTTTAAAGAAAGAGTAGAACATTTCTTTGATATTTCAAGTCAAAGGGCCAAAGATCCTTTTCAGTAAATCCCTTTAGGACAATGGTGGCAGAGCACTGTGGCATGTGAGTTTGGGAAATGAGAAATTTGGGGAAATTTGGTGCCGTGGAGCACCTTTTTGCCCATGGTTGGGCACAGCAGCTGTGCACCGGGTAGAGTCATTTGAGGGGTGCCCAGGATGCACCTGGAATTCCAGTTAGAATCTCTTGTTTGGGCCCAAACACGGAGGATCCCTACTCACCATTCTCTTCCTGGAATGCTTTTTCATATATTTCTCTACAAGGTGAAATTCTACTCATTCTTTATTCTACATTCTCACAGCCACCGTACTTAACCTGCATTGATTTGTACACCTTTGGCACACCCTCTCCCTATAGATCCTAATATACTTCCGGCCCAGGATTAGTCAGATTGTCTCTGTGTAAATAAGGCCTGGAACCTAATGGGCACTGTTTAAAAAAGTATTATTCCAACACGTGCTAAAATGGTAAGGAAGACTACACTGAAGACATCTGGGACAACCGTACTGCAATAAGGGAGAGACTGAGCTCAACACCAAAGGCAAGGAGAACAGGCTGGGGTCAGCGAATGGAAAATGACGAAGAGGAGACATTCAGGGAGGAATTTTGGCTAAACTGACTTAGCAGATTCTTTGCTGAAATTGGGCAAACCTAAAACAGGATGGAGGCCAAGGTCAGGGCCTAGTGGAGCCCAGCTGAAGTTTGGTCATGGAGGACTACTGCTGCCAGTACCAAGGAATTTATAGAATAAAATGATCTCATCTGCAAAAAAGTAACTCATTCTTGCCTTTCAACCCTATTCATATTATTCCCTCTGTAAACATTTGACCAAGATTCTGTCTTTGGCCCAACTCTAGTCATGAGGATCCTCTGAACTCCCTTCTCAACTAAATCCTTGGACTTCAAGGTCAGTCTTTCCATCACCTGATTTAGCAGAAAGGCTGATACATCAGTTTAGCCAGAATCTCACACCCTGGGTGTCTGGTCAGTTTCCTCACCCCCCACAACTCCCTGGGCGAGGCCCGACCCCCTGGCCTATCTTCAGCCAGAATCCCCCTTCCCACCTGTTTCCTCCAGGCATGTTCCATCCACTGACCTCCTTGTACTCAGAATTGAGCCCAGTCTCTCTTTCCCAGCAAAACCCCATTACAGTATTCCCTCTACCTGGCTTGGTAGTCTCCCTAAGTGAAATGTGAAAGATATATATCACGTGATCTAAGTTATTTATATGTGGAATCTAAAAAAGTAGAACTTATAAAAGCAGAAAGTAGAATGGTGGTTAGGGAAAGGGAGATGGTTGCCCAAGGATACAAAACTTCACTTAGGAGGAGTAAGTTCAAGAGATGTATTGCATATCACCGTGACTATAGCTAATAACAATATACAGTACACCTGAAAATTGCTAAGAGAGTAGCTACTAAGTGTTCTTAGCACAAATAAATGATTTTATGGTTATGCGTCAAATAATGATGTTTTCGTTAATGGTAGCCCACATATACGACAATGGCATCATAAGATTATCATGGAGTCAAAAATTTTTTGAATTATTTTTTATTAAATCATAACTGTACATTGATACATTTATGGGGTTCAGGGTACTGCTTCAATATACAATGTGAAGTGTTTACATTGAACTAAATAACACATCTATCACAATTATACTCATTTCTTAATAGTTTGGAAATGTACCATTGCATCACGCACATTAGGTGAGGTTCTCTCCAAATACCCATTTTAGTTAATGGTAGCCCACATATGTGACAATGGCACCATAAGATTATCATGGAGCCAAAATTGTTCTATCACCTCGTGATCTTGTAGTGTGAAGCATTACATGTTTGTGATGATGCTGGTATAAACAAACACACGGTGCTGCCGGTCATGTAGCCATACAGTAAAGACCATAATGTCTAAATACTTTATGATGATAATAAATGATTCTTAGTATGTATTTACTGTACTGTATTTTTATCATTACTTTAGATTATACTCTTTCTACTTACTAAAAAAAGAGTTAACTAATTGTTGGGAACACACGTACGGTGCATCTTAGAAGGGTACAGGTGAAACTCACTAAATGCAGAATATAAATGTCTTAACACAAAAACTAAGAAAGTGCCATGAAGGCTATGTTAACCAGCTTGATGAAAATATTTCAGATTGTATATGAAACCAGCACATTGTACCCTATGATTGCATTAATGTGCATCGCTATGATTTAATTTAAAAAAAAAAAAAAAGAGTTAACTGTAGAACAGCCTCAGGCAGGTCCTTCAGGAGGGATTCCAGAAGAAGGTGCTGTTATCACAGGAGGTGACAGCTCCATGCACGGTATTGCCCCTGGAGCCCTTCCAGTGGGACGAGAGGTGGAGACAGAGATATGAGTGATCCTGACCCTGTGTAGGCCTGAGCTAATGTGTGCACTGTGTTTAATCTTAAAGGAAAAGTTAAAAAGAAAAAAAATTAAATAGAAAAAAAGGTTATATAAGCATGAAGAAAGTAAATGAATACAGGTGTACAATTGGTTTATACTATAAACTGTTATTACCAAAAAGTGAAAAAGCTTTAAAAACACTTTTACAAGTTTGTAAGGTAAAAACAGTACCGTAAGCTATGGTTAATGTATTATTAAACTTTCTTTTATACATTTAGTGCAGCCTAAGTGTTTGTGCACAGTAGTACCCTGGGCCTTCACATTCACTCACCTGTCACTCACTGACCTATCCAGAGCAACGCCCAGTTCCTCAGGCTCCATCCACAGTAAGGGCCCTAGACAGCTGCACCATCGTTTATCTTTAATGCTGTATCTGCACTGTACGTTTTCTGCATTTACAGATCTTTAGTTACACAAATAGCCTGTGTTACACCTGCCTACAGTATTGAGTACAGAACATTCTCTACAGGTTTGTAGCAATAAGCTAGGTGTGTAGTAGGCTCCGCCATCCAGATTTGGGTAAGTACATGCTATACTAGTCCCACCACAACGACATCGCCTCATGATGCATTTCTCAGCAAGTATCCCTGTTGTTAAGTGACACACAATGTAGGTTAGGTTGTGCTGTTTTAATTAGCTTGACTTAACACAGTGTGTACATAAATCAAAATGTGACGCTGCATTCTACAAGTATATATAATTCTTATTCATCTACATGAATAAAAGCCCAAATCTTAACTCTTGGCCTGCAACAGAGCATCCCCTGACTTCTCAGGAACAGCACGTTGTTACCTTTTCAGGTGACTTTTACATCACTTTACTTATTTGAATCCTGAGGCTCTGAAGCCTTGTTTACAAGGGAGTTTTTGTAAAAAACAGCCTAGTAGTTGTCTCTGTCAACTGCAGATGAGCCGCTAAGTTTGCATTTGGTAGAGATAGATAGGGAGACCAGCTCTTTCTCCTTCTCACTCCATAATAACCAAGTAGCACAGCGAGGGACAGAAGCCAAGCCTGAGGTCACCATGGGACCTACAGGAGATCTTTCTCAGGGCTCCAGAATGCATGGATCTGTCAGGGAGGCACTAGCCTGGTGCATACTGCAGATTTCAATTAACACTAAGCTCTGTGACTGTAAATACACCAGCTGGAACTATTTTGGTCTGAGGTTATATTCAAAATATGACTATATTACATGTGCATTATATCTATGTAAGTATATAATATGTAGCCTTGCTATATATACATTTTAACTTTTTACTTGAAATAATTTCAAAGTTACAGAAAAGTTGCTAAAATAATACAAAGAACTCTTACATACTTTTCACCCAGATAAATCACATTTTAACATCAGGCTACATTTGCATTATCATTTTCTATAGACTGATCATTTTATTTCCCTAAACCATTTGAGACCAAGTTACACACATCATTCCTCTTTATTGCTGAATGCACCAACATTTTCCTGAAAACAAGGCAATCCCGTCTCATAACCACAGTATAGTTACCACATTCAAGAAATTTAACACGGATACAAAGCCGTTATCTAATCTTCAGTTCATAAAATATGGCTACAGTGGATTCCAAAAGTCTTAGTGCAGCTTTAAGATATTCAATGTTTTTAGTCTCGGGGTATATATAGGTGTATGGGTTCCTTG
>CAUYON010165106.1:0-16857 GCA_963573935.1 Arctocebus calabarensis
CCAAAAAATGGCTGGGCCTTGTGGCGGGCGCCTGTAGTCCCAGCTACAAGGGGAGGGAGGCGCTTGGGAGGTGGAGGCAGGAGACTTGCTTGAGCCCAGGAATTGGAGGTTGCTGTGAGCTATGATGCCACAGCACTCTATCCAGGGTGACAACTTTAGGCTCTGTTTCAAAAAAAAAAAAAAAAGAAAGGTATAGTTTCAATATTATTTGTTTATAAAGTTCATTGTGAAAAATTTTTCTGTAGCATATCACACCCTTGTCCATGGTTTAAAGATAGATGATGCTAGCTGTGTGTTGATATCAATATGACACATTTATATGGATGAAAGTATACTATATATAATACACTTGTTTAAGAAAATCTCTTCCATCCTCCTCATTTTTATTAATGAGTTAAGAAAATGTTGATTTTATACAATTTTTACTGATAGGATTGGAATGGAGATCACAATTTCAGGCTTAGTTTTGGGCAATGTTGCCTTTTAAAATTTATTTTATGAGGCAAAAATCAAAAATTTTGTAGCCTGATAGGGTAGAGGGTATTTTTTTTAGCCTATGGTTTATATAAGTACAGAGAGATCTTTTTATAGGGAAAAATAACTGTACTACCCAACTTGCCTATTGACATATGGCATAATGTAGAAATTAACCTGTTAATTATAAAACTGAATTTACCTTGTATTATGCATTAGTCTAGATTGGTTGAAATCTAAAATTATTTTAAGTTACTACCCTACAGTGACACTTGGATCTCTTTGTCTAATGTATGTTTTAAATGTGTGTTTTGTTTTAGTTAGCTACATATTGTATAGCTTTTAATTTTATTTACTAGTTACATTTATTTAAAAGTCACTTTATTTTGTTTTCAATTTTTATTTTTGAATATATGGAATAAAACTATATTTCTGTGGGCTTTCAAATTGTAATGGATACAAACATTTCCTTGAAAGAAATATTACTTTCTAATGAAAAGTAGAATCTTTTATGGAACTATTGAATTAACTTACTTTTATTTCTTTTATCAGAAGTGTGTATCTCACGTCCAAGTGGATAGCAGAGAACTTGATCGAAGAAAGACATTGCAAGTTACGATGCCTGTCAAAGCTACAAATGATAATGATGAATTTGAAAAGCAAAGGACTGCTGCTATTGCAGAAGTTGCGAAGAGCAAAGAAGTAAGAAATTAAATCATGACAAAATTCTCTGATTTTTTTATCATTATGTTCTGTTTAGATCACTGTGGTCACTATTGTCTTTTCACATGAGTTAACTAAGCAAACCCTTGATGTTATCCTTCTTGCATATTCTGTAAGTAGAAAATGCCCTACTACTTTATGGGGTCTTAAACTTACATATTTTGTTCTTAATGTTCTTTTTCCAAATTGCCATGGCAGTTCCAGTAAGTTGCTCTGGCTAGCAAATTACCGTCCTTTTCCTCTTCCTTCCTTTTTTCTTAAGGATGTAACAATTGAACATAATATATTTTTATTCTAGTAGAGGGCTTCCTGTTAGTAGTTAGGCTAGTTGTCATTTTTTCTAGACAAATTTTCCCCATGTAAGCAACTTCAGAGGAACGAGTAAAAATCGAGGATAAATTAGTGGGTTTGTCTTAACGTTTTTGTCAGTTTTATTCTTAATTATATTTAATATACAGCAAAAATTTTATCTTTGGATTGTATATGTATTTACACACACAAATGCTCCTTTTTAAAAATTGACAAATGTATACATTTATGGTGTACATGTGATATTAATTCATGAATGTATTAATGTAATGGTGAAATCAGGGTAATTTTCATATCTATCACCATAAACATTTATCATTTCTTTGTATTAGGAACATGGAAAATTCTCTTTTCTAGTTCTTTTGAAATATACGATAAATTAAAACCCTACTGTGTTTAAAAAACACTAGAATTTACTCTTCTTGCCTAAATAATTTTGAACCCATTGACCAGCCTCTCTCTATCTCTCTTCCCCTTTACCTTTTCCACCCTCCAGTAACCATTATTTTACTGACTATTTTACTGTTTATTTCTATGAAATCAACCTTTTTAGCTCCCACGTATGAGTGAGATCATGTGGTATTTGTCTTTTGGTTCGTGGTTTGTTTCACTTAACATAATGTACTATAGGTTTATTCATGTTGCCTCAGATGACAAGATTTCATTCTTTTTTATGGCCAAATAATATTCCACTGTGTATGTACAATTGGCTTTCTTTATTTGTGAATTCTATATTCATAGATTCAGCCAACCCGCAGATCAAAAATATTTGAAAAAAAGAAAAGGATGGGGCTTGGGCCTCATAGCTCAGTGTAGGTGCCGGCCACATGGAAGCGGCTGGTGGGTTTGAACCCGTCCAGAACCTGCTAAACAATGACAACAATAACAAAGAGAACAGTGGGGCCTTGTGATGGGCGCCTGTAGTCCCAGCTACTGGGAGGCTGAGGCAAGAGAATTGCTTAAGCCCAAGGGTTTGAGATTGCTGTGAGCTGTGACGGCATTGCACTCTACAGAGGGCGACATAGTGAGACTGTCTCAAAAAGAAAAAAAGGATAGTTGTGTCTGTCCTCAATATGTACAGACTTTTCTTCCTTGTCATTATTCCCTTACTAACTTAGTAGGATAGCCATTTGCATAATGTTTACATTGTATTGGGTATTTTTTGTAATAATTATAAGTAATCTAGACCTAATTTAAAGTGTACAGGAGGATATGCGTAGGCTATATGCACATACTGCACGATTTTATATAAGGGACTTGAGCATTCGTGGATTTTAATTTCTGAGGGGGATCCTGAAACGACTTCCTTATGATACTGAGAAATGACTGCACCTATTCTTCTATTGAGGGATACTTAGATTGACTCTGTAATTTGGCTCAGTAAACATGGAAGTGCAGATATACATACCCAGGATTGAGGTTGCTGAAGCTATGGCATTTCTAGTTTTTCAGGAAACTCTATACTGGTTAATATAATGCCTGTTTTAATTTACATTCCCACCAGCAGTGTATTAAGAGTTCCCTTTTTTCTGTATCCTCAGCAGTACTTTTTAATTTTTTTGGTCTTTTTGATTGTTACAATTTTAACTGGGGTGAGATGGTATCTCATTGTGGTTTTGATGAAGTGAGCATTTTTTCATGTAACTTTTGGCCATTTCTATGTCTTCGTTTGGAAAATGTCTATTCAGATCCTTGGACATTTTTTAATTGGAGTTTTGTTGTTGTTGTTTGAGTTTCATATATATCGTGGATATTAGTCCCTTTTTCTCCTATTCTGTAGGTTGTCATTTCACTCTGTTATTTCTTTTCTTTGCTATGTTGAAGCTTTATAGTTTTAAGTAATTCTATTTGTTTTTATTTTTGTTGCCTTTGCTTTTGAGGTCTTATCCAAAAAATCTTTGTCCAGACAGATGGCTCTTCCCTCATTTAGTATTGATAGCTACAGTTTCCCTTTTAATTGTTTTGAATTTCTTGTTTATTTGCAATAGGTGTTTCAGTTTTTTATTTCTGTATTTCTGGTTTGTGGACTGTAATAAGAAATATTACATGTTTGTACAACAACTAATTCATGACATTGAAATAGTTTCCTTTATTCAGGACAAGTGATGAGGCTTAGCTAACAACTGCTTTCCTGTTTGCTTTTACTTTAAAGTATTTTGTTTAATATAAAAGTGGTGAATATCTCTACTATATACAGAAAACTCATTTTAATTTTGAAGGAAAATAAAAATTCACTATTGGATAACTAGGGAAAAAAAAGTCAGGTGTCTATAATTAACAAAGAAAAATGTATCTCTTTCTTAGCAAAATTACAAAGTTGGAAATTTTGAGATAGATTTCTGTACCTAGAAAACAAACATATTTAAAAACTGTAAAAGATGGTAATCACTAGGTAGTAAGTTTTTATTTAATTAATTTCACTAATTTATATTCATTAATAAGATAACTCATATGGCAGACAAATTAATCTCACTCAAATCCATTTGGCAATAAAATCTGACCTCAACTGAATATGGGTTTTTATTTATAATCATTTATACCAAGTTGGTATAAGGCTATTAACTAGTACTTACTTAACCTATTAACTAGGAATAGTGTTAAGTTTTGTTACACAAATATTAACCTGTTTCCTACCTATGTTCCACAATCCACTGAATCATTACATAACCTACATTATTTGTACCATATTATCTTTCTGAACTTATTTCCTGTTTATGTAGTTCTCAGTTCTGAAACACTTCAGGTTCTAAGGGTTTTAGATAAAGAATTACGGACTCGTGCAGTGGTAGGAGAATTCTACATTTATATTTATTTGGTTTTTCTATCGCAATTCAACAAATATATTTTGATATACAATGTGTAATGCTTACATCAAACTGATAAACATAACCATCACCTCACTTATTTGTTGTGGTAAGACATTTATACTCTACTCTTAATAGTTTTAAAATGTACCATTGCATTGTACACAATAGGTGAGTTTCCACCAAATACCCTCCCCTCGCCTGTCTTCCCCTCTGCCTTCCCCTCCCCCTCACTCTTCTTCCTTCCTCCTTTTTTTAGACTGTAGTTTTGTTTTATTATTTATATGAATGTGTAGATGCTGATACATTGGTTTCATAATAGTATTGAGTACATTGGATACTTTTCTTTCATTTCTTGAGATACTTTACTTTTAGTTCAATCCATGTAAACATGAAAGATGTAGATCCTTTTTTATGGCTGCATAATATTTCATGGTATACATATACCACAATTTGTTAATCCATTCATGGGTCAGTGGGCATTTGTGCTTCTTCCCTGACTTGGCAATTATGAATTGGGCTGCAGTAAACATTCTGGTGTAAATATCTCTGTTGTAAAATGTTTTTTTTGTCATCTAGATATATACCTAGTAAAGGAATTGCAGGATTGAATGGCAGGTCTACTTCTAGTTCCCTAAGTATTCTCCAAACTTCTTTTAAGAAGGAACATATTAGCTTGCATTCTCACCAGCAATGCAGAAGTGTTCCCTCCTCTCCACATCGACGCCAACATCTATAGTTTTG
Organism: Arctocebus calabarensis; assembly: GCA_963573935.1. Classification (NCBI taxonomy): domain Eukaryota; kingdom Metazoa; phylum Chordata; class Mammalia; order Primates; family Lorisidae; genus Arctocebus; species Arctocebus calabarensis. Next base: position 5,055 of record CAUYON010165106.1, read on the forward strand.
AGATTTTGTGATGTGGGCTAATCTTGTTGGAGTTAGATGATATCTCAAAGTGATTTTGATTTGCATTTCTCTGATGACTAAAGATGTGAGTGTTTTTTCATGTATTTGTAGGCCATATGCCTGTCTTCAAAGAAATTTCTGTTCAAGTCCCTTGCCCACAAAGAAATGGGGTTATTTGTTCTTTTTTTATGATTAGTTTGAGTTCTCTGTGGATTATAGTTATCAGAACTTTGTTGGAAACATAACCTTCCATATCTTCTTCCATTCTGAGGTCAGTCTGTTTGCTTTACTTACTGTGCTCTTGGCTGTGCAGAAGCTTTTTAGTTAGATCAGATCCCAGTAATATATTTTTGGTATTGCTTCAATTGCCCAGGGGATCCTCCTCATAAAATATTTTCCCAGGCTAATTTCTCAAGCATTTTCCCACACTCTCTTACAGTATTTTTATAGTTTCATGTCTTAAGTTTAAATGTTTTATCCAGTGAGAATCAATTTTAGTTAATGGTGAAAAGTGAGTCCCAGTTTCAGTCTTCTATAAGTCGCCAGCCAGTTCACCCAGCACCATTTGTTAAATATGGAGTCTTTTCCCCACTGAATATTTTTGATAGGCTTATCAAAGATCAGATGACAATAAGTTGCTGGGTTTCATCTTTTGGTTCTTTATTCTGTTCCATATATCTATCTCTTTGTTTTTGTGTCAGTACCATCCTGTTTTGATCACTATAGATTTATAGTATAGCCTGAAGTCTGGTAATGTGATACCTCCCGATTTGTTTTTATTTCTGAGTAATGTATTGGCTATTCGAGGTCTTTTTCTGATTCCATATAAAACAAAGTACTATTTTATCAAGCTCTTTTAAAGTATGACAGTAGTGCTTTAATAGGGATTGCATTAAATCTGTAGATTGCTTTTGGTAGTATGGACATTTTAACAATGTAAAAAAGTACTTTTTGAGTTATGGAATGTAAATTCTGGAAATACATTCAATATATTTAATTTGGAATAGGTCAGGATCCAGACTTTTCAGGTAACTGTGTTCTTGTATATTAACTAAAATATTAATTACCATATGTTAATTGCCATGATAATCAGTTACCAAGATAATCACTTCATATCAGTGATGTCATTTAATCCTGACAATATCCCAGTGAGGTAGGTTTTCTCATTCCTATTTTAAGGATGAAAAACTTGAGACTTAGTTGGAGGAATGTTGAAATTAAGTGATTTGTCTGAGGTTAGATGCTAGTAAGTGGCCTCAGCTTTGTCTACCTCCAAAGCCTATGTTCTTAACTATAGACTGCTTTCCAGTCTATGAAATTATGTATTACATTAATATAAACCCATTTTTTTATAGTTAATATAAGTAATGACTATCAGAACATTTCAAATATATTTTTTGCTGAGAATCCGTGAACTGAAAATTGAATCTGTTGATGAGTTTTTGGTTTTTGAGGATGTGGTTTTTAATTTTGATTTCAATTAAATTTAAATATTGTGATATATCAGCTACCTACCTAATAGAGGTAATTAATGTTTTTCATTAGTGGTCTTCTAACTTCATTTTTCTGTTTTTTCAGGTTCTGCTTTACATTTTTATCTGAATTAAAATAATTACTTAGTCTGTTTTTTTTTTTTACTGTAATTTTAAAGTGCTTTTAAAAATATTGGTCATTGTCTCATTTTACTTTTTTATTAGAGCTGTTAGAATTACAAAAATATTATATAACCAGATGTTTGATTTGATATTGTCTAAGTAATAAATGTGGGGTGATTTTAGTTGTAGATTTGTATCTTTCCGAAATCAACATTTTTATGTTGTAGTCTTTTCATGATAGTTTTGAAAAAGCAAAAATAAGATCAAATCAAATTTTCAAATTTAATCACACATATAGTCATTCAATTAAGACAGACAAAATAAGAAATACAGATTTTGAAGCTTCATGTAGTTATTAAGAAATGATGGTGATTAAAATGTAAGTAGTAAATCAGTAAGGAGAATTTTAATCTGGTATTCAAATTTGTATTATTTGTCTCATTTCTAAGATTATAGACTATTACTGGACTACATTCATAATCTTAACTGATTCTTAGGTTTAGTGCCTTGCTAAAGGTAACCTTGCCTGGAAGCTGAATTTAGAATCCAGTTCTCATGACATCAGTCAACTATCCTAACCTAAAATAATTTTGGCAACTAATCTTCATAATGCTTGTATTATTTTATTTTCTTCTTTTTTTTGTGCACTTAAGTTTATTTTAATGACTTGCTTTGGAGAGACTTAAAGATTATAATCCTGTAACTTTTTTGTTTTGCAGTTTTTGACCAGGGCTAGGTTTGAACCCACTACCTCTGGCATATGGGGCCAGTGCCCTACTCCTTTGAGCCACAGCCACTGCCCTTTTTTTTTTTTTTTTTTGATGGCCAGGATTTGTAATAAAAAGAGATTATGGTCAGTAGTTAGATATTTGTGCTGTTTGTAAGTTAACATTTCATTTATTCATATAAAACATAATTAAGAAACTTTTAAGTCAGTTTTTCTACATGTATTTAGTCATAACTTTGTTTTTAAGACCGTTTTTGAATTCTATTTAAAATTCTGTTTTATCTTTCTCTTATCTTAAAGGCCAAGACATTTGGAGGAGGTGGTGGCAGTGCTAGAAGTAATCTCAATATGAGTGCTTCTGGTAACCGAAATAGGGAAGTTTTACCAAAAGAAAAGTCAAAATCAGAGGCAAAACATGAAGGTGTTTATAGAGAACTGGTAAGACTTAAGGAACCAACCACAATGTTAATGTATTCTTTCTTTAATAATCTCAATGACTTAAAAAAAATTTTTTTTTCACAACCACGCTGGCTTTGTTAAGTATACTATGGATACATTTTACGACACTAAAAAGGCTTTTGTTTAAGATTATATTAACTCATGAAAAATTTGGATTTTTTGAAAAATAATTTACGTAAAACTTCTATTTCACTTACATTACTAATTTCTGAATAATTTCTTTGGCATGGGTTGATGAAGAGCTATCAGTTTTCTGCCCTTCTTCCTCTTCATTACATCTTTTTTCAAATTTTCTCTACAGTGATTTTGTTTTGTTTTCTGTTGCTCTTTAAGAAGAATATATTGAAATAAGCGCATATATATTATGGACTCAATTGCAAAATAGGGTAAGATAAATGAGAAGAGTGGAAAGTATTTCTGGTATGGTACAGTGTCCTCAGATCTAAGGCAAAATTCTTTTTTCTCTGCGTATAGAAGTTAAATGACTTTGATTGATTTGGTCTGTGGGGTACAGAATACTTAAGACTAGCTTAAATCATGGAGGTTTATTATCTCATATAATAAGAAGTCCAGAGGTAGATGGTTTACAAAGTTTGAAAAATTCAGCAGTATAATAATATTAGAGATTTTTATGGATATTTACATGATTTCTTGGCTTTCTTCTCAGGATTACAGGATTTTCCATGAGCTAAATCTTCACAGAGTAAGTTAAAGGCTAGAAAGAAAAGAGGGGCATTTTTCTGAGTGTAGGTATATTTTATCAGAGAAGAAAATCCTTTCTGAAATCTCTAGCAGTTTTTCATTCATGTCTCATTGACTAGAACTAGGCTGTATGCCTACTTTAAATCAGTCATTCAAGAGAAATAGATTTCTAACTGTGGGCCAGCCTCTTTGTTTCTTGCAGAGGCCTTCTTATTTTCTTTTTCTTAAAAGGGTTTAAATAGCAATGGAGAATGGATACAGTGAGCTGAAAAAGACATGGTCCCTGACTCAAGAAGTTCTTAAACTTGATTAAATTGAGAATATTTCTCTGGGAATGTCTTGACAAAGAACACCAAAGATGATTAGCAGATCGGGGTAATTGTTATGATTAAAAATATGAAGGAAAATGACATCACAAAGATAGTGGAGTAGAAAGCTATAGGAATCAGTTCCTCTACCAAAGCAAAATTGAGCTGGCAAGCATTGTTTGAAGCAACTATTTTAGAACTCTTAACCCTAATTAGATACTTGTAGCATGTAAGGGTAATAAACTATGAAGAAAGACACAGGTCCCTGGGCTGACCACAGAGACAATGGAATAAAGACTTCAGTGGTCACACATCAAAAGCAATATATTTCTTGCAAAAAAAGTTTGGAAAAGTTACTGTACATATTGATGACTGTAGACTTAATCAGGTAACAACAGCAATCCTTGGGGAGGGGGTAGAATCTGATTTCTGGTTATCAAATTATAGGATTCAAATTTCCACCAGTTATCAACAAAAAATTACAAGGCATACATGTAATGAAACAGGAAGATTTGTGTGTTTCTCAGGAAAAAAATGAAACCTATAGAAATCATTCATGAAGAAGCCCAGACATTGGACTTCCTATATAGAGATTTTTAGATATGCTCACAGGTCCTAAGAAAATCATTGACAAAGAACTAAAGGAAATGAGGAGAACAATATATGAGCAATTAAGAAATATCAATAAAGAGAAATTATAAAAAATCAAATAGATATTCCAGAGCTAAAAGGCACAAGTAGCTGTAATTAAAATTTTCACTGGTTGGGTTCACCGGGAGGTTAGACTTCTATCCTGACAGAAGAAAGAATCAGCAGACTTGAAGACAGGGCAATTGAAATTACCCATCTGAATGGTAGTAAGAGAAAAGAATGAAGGAAAATGAATAGAACCTAAAGTGATGCCATCAAATGTACCAATGTATATATTAATAGATTTCCAGTGGGTAAAGAGAGAAAATGGGGCAGAAAAAATATTTGAAAAAATAATGGTCCCAAATCCCTACTTTGATGAAAGATAAGAAACTGCAAATCCAAGAAGGTCAGTGAACTCCAAGGAGGATAAACTCAACTATTCAGATCAGGATACAGTATATGCAAGATGTTGTTTCAACAAAAATCTTGAAAGCATCAAGAGAGAAGTGACTCATCAAGTACAAGGGATCTTCAGTAAGATAAACAGCCAGTTTCTCATATGAAACTATGTAGGTCATAAGGCAGTGGAAGGATATCTTCAAAGTAGTGAAGGAAAAAATAAAACTCAACCAAAAATTCTGTGTCTGACAAAAATACGACCTCTTTTTAACTCATCTTTGTGGGTGCTATTTTCAAATAAGGTCACAGTTGGAGGTATTGGCAGTTAGGACTTGAACAAATCTTCCTGAGGTCATTAGGATGGGCCCTAATTCAATATGATTGGTCTCCTTATCTCAAAGGGTAACTTGGACACAAAGATGGACACACAAAGGTATGATGATGTGAAGACACCCTTGGGAAAAGATGGCCATAAGAGTGGTGCATCTACATGACAAGGATTGATAGCAAAAAAGAAAAGCTTAAAAAAGTCAAGGAAGGATTCTCCCCTGGGAAGACTGGAGAGAGGCTGGCCTTGAGAACACCTGTGATTGGGAGTTTGGTTAATTACAAAGTGGGTCAATGAGAAAGGCAAAATAAGTTATAGCAAGAAGTGGGTTGGATCATTTAAAGTACATTTTGGTAAAGTTTTACATATGTGATAATATTCTTAATTACATATTTATTTAGAAGACAGTTTGGAGAGGAAAATATTTGGGAATAATGATCAACTAATACTTGATTTTCTTTATGTTTGGATTAGTTTTTGAATAAGAGAAATAAATAATACTTTTGATATCCAGGTATTTTCTTCACTTACTTTAGCATATCTACAGCAATGATGGTAGTAGGTAGGTTTTCTGTAAACTCTGAGGTACTGGTAGGAGCTACTGTGTTTAGAAGGATTCTGTGATATAGGGTTTGGAAAAAAATACTGTGCTTTTATCAATGTCTATGTCGGCATCAGAATGGGTGTCTGCAACATACATACCATGCATAGGCTAACTTAAAGCATTTATCCATGTTAACTTTGGATTTACAAAAGTCAAAGTTCTGTTTTCCCAGCTGGCTTTGATTCAAGAAATTTCTTTATGAGATATGTTTATACTACTTAAGTGGTTTTTGAATTTATTCCAATCTAGATTTTGCAAGGAGATTTAGATTCCAGCATTTATAAAGAAGACTTTCCTAGTTGGAGTATAGCTGCTAAGGCTTCATAGATGGTATTGTTAATGAATATAGAGTAGAATGCTGAAGCCATGGAGAATAAAAACATCCCAGAACTACTGAGTAACACCATTTTGTTAGCTTTAATTTATTCCTTGCATTTTTGGAAAGTGTATATAAATTACACTTCCTTTTTAGGATAGAGAAGTATAAAAAATATTCCATCTTTTACTATGAAAAAATTTTGTTGGGTAGCTTTCTTTTCGCTGTCTATATTATTTTCAAAGGCTTTATTCTAACATCATAAAATTTTCTTTTTTATTTTGCATTTGCAATGATACTTAAGTCAGACAGAATGCTCAGAGCACACAGTACTCAGTACAGCACCACATATCACCCAGATTCTTTTTTGACTATGGTGTGAACATACAGCAAGTGAATGTTGTATTAGTATGATATTTTCTTTCCATTAGATGTAGTTTTTAGTTAAAAGATAGAAAATAGTTAAAAACTTATATCTTGCTTTATTTATGGACTATCAGCGTAGTTTTTCTCTTTATAGGTTGATGAAAAGGCTCTGAAGCATATAACAGAAATGGGCTTCAGTAAGGAAGCTTCGAGGCAAGCTCTTATGGATAATGGCAACAACTTAGAAGCAGCATTGAATGTACTTCTTAACAGCAATAAACAGAAACCTGTTATGGGTCCACCTCTGAGAGGTATAATTTATTAAGCAATATGTCTGATAGTATTATTTGCTTTTTAGAGGAACATACGTTGACAGAGGCTGGATTTTTTTGCTGTGAGGGCTATAAGTTTACTTAACATTGTGATAAATGGAAGGAACACCAGTTTGAGAACTATAGAGACATTTGCAAGTTAGCAGCAGTTTCATTGTCTTCATTTTGATATAAACTGGGTCTAACAGTGCCCTACTTAACAGAGTTGTAATGAGTAGTAGAGAAAATATAAAGTGATAAGTTCTATTAATTATTTCTAGAACTGTGTCATTTTGTTTTTTTTGTAGAGACAGAGCCTCACTTTATCACCCTCAGTAGAGTGCTGTGGCATCACACAGCTCACAGCAACCTCCAACTCCTGGGCTCAGGCGATTCTCTTGCCTCAGCCTCCCGAGTAGTTGGGACTACAATGCCCGGCTATTTTTCTGTTTTGCAGTTCGGCTGAGGCCAGGTTGGAACCCGCCACCTTCGGTGTATGGGGCCAGTGCCCTACTCAATGAGCCACAGGTGCTGCCCTGTGCCATTTGTTTTAATAACAAAGTCTGTAAACATGTAAAAATTAACAAGAATGTAATTACTTGGTATTCTTTTTTTAAAGAGATGGAGTCTATTTTTTATAGATGTTGTCCAGGTTGGTCTTAAACTCTTGGGCTCAAGACTGCCTTCTACCTCAGCCTCTTGAGTAGCTCAGACTACAGGCACTATACCTGGCTTACAGTTTTTTTTTTTTTTTTTGTTTGTTTGTTTGTTTGCTTTTAAATTATTGAATTACCAAGTATGTTATGTGGTTTTTAAAGTCATAGTTGCATATTTTTCATAAAGAAATCTGTGATTAAGAAAAAAATTTATAAAAATGATTTTTTTCTTAAAAGATAATTTATATGAACGAATTCAAATTTCTGAATAGATCATTTAGACTGAGATTAAAGATACTATTGAATATAATCACTTAAAAACTTTTTCTGGGTGCCATAGTTCATGCCTGTATTACCAGCTACTTGGGAGAAGATGAAGGTGAGAGGATCACCTGAACCCAGGAATTCAAGGCTACAGTGCGCTATGATCATGCCTATGAATAGCCAGTGCTCTTAAGCCTGGATAACATAGAAAGACCTGATCTCTTAAAAAACACAACAACTCACCCACAAACCGAAACCAGACTTTTTGTTATAAAAGATTATATACTATATGGAAAAATATGAAAAGAAATGAAAAACAAAATTCTACTTAAACATTTAAATGATTACAAATAATATTTTAGTGTATCTCCCCTTTTTGTTTTTGCATGTACAATATATATTTCTTGCTTTTAAATCTTAAGGTAGAGGAAAAGGCAGGGGACGAATAAGATCTGAAGATGAAGAAGACCTGGGAAATGGAAGGCCATCAGCACCAAGTACATTATTTGATTTCTTGGAATCTAAAATGGGAAATTTGAGTGTGGAAGGTAGGCTAACTTAAAGCAGATTGTTTTGTTTCTTTCTTTTTTACTTGATTTATTTTTAAAAGACAAAACTTTATTTGGAATAGTACAAAAAGGTTTAATAAAGCAACTGATATTATGGATCTATATTCTGGGTGTTTATAAATTTATTTAATTACAATTTCCTATTTGACAAAAGCACAGAAGAAAATTTTAATTGTTTTCCTGAAAACAGAAATGGCAGTTTATTTTGCCTCCTGTGTGATGAGTGATATCACCAAACTACTTTCCCAAATTTTGCTCCCATCTAGATGACAGATTTAGCTATGTAAGTAGATTGTTGTTTTGGAAAATTTATTATTATATAATCTTATATAACTTACTTTGTGAAATTGATGTATCTCTTTAGTCTCCACATACTACATCTTATGTAAAAATGTTCACACTGTAAGAGAATATACTCTCACAGTGCGATGTATTCTTTAGTGGACTAACAAATAATGAAAAAATAAGTATGTTAAACATGTAGCTTTTTCTAAGCATGTAATATGGTAAATATTTTCTAAAGTAGTAAATTTAAAAAAATATGATCTAGAAGGTTAAGGAAATATACTCTTACATTGAGCTTTCTCATTCAAATGTATTTTTAATCCAGTCAAATATTTTTAGTTCACAGGTAAAATGCTTTCATAACAAATTTGAAATACCCAGATTTCATGAAAAGGGAAGCTTATTTGTGTATGTTAAACTATATAAGAGGCAATGTATAATGTTTGCTATAGACTAAATTTGTAAGATGATGTATTAGTTTTCTGTTGCTATGTAACAAATTATTACAAAGTTAGTGGCTGAAAACAATGCATATTTATTAGCTCATACTTGGGGCCTCTGTTTAATATGTCACATGCTAATATCAAGATTTCCATTGGGACTGTGGTCTTGCGTGAGGCTTGAGGTCTTTGTACCAGCACTGGTTGTTAGTAGAATTCAGCTCCTATAGATATAGGACTGAAGTTCTGATTTTTTGCTTGAAGTTGGCAGGGTACTGCTTTTAGCTCCTAGTTGTTGCACTCAGGTGCCCCTCCATAGAGCCATTTACAGCATGTTGTTTGCTACTGCAAGGCCAACAGGGGAGTCTGTTTCAGATCTTTCTGACTTCTTCCTGACTCATGCTTATTAGTGTTTCTGTCCCTGCCTCCCTTCATATTGTCTCCCTGAGAGCTCCGTTGATTTCTTTTCATTCTTCTGTCCCCCAAACGTTGCTTTTGACTCCTATAGTGTCTCTTAAATAATAATGTGGGTAAGGCAGAAAATAGTAAATTGTTTACAACTTGTGTGCCTATCATGCTTCAGTTCTCACAGAATACAATCTAACATCAACAAAATAAATACTACTTAGAAAAAGATACCAAATTTAGTTAGGATACATGAAATGGATATTGAGCCTCAAACACAACTATATGTATTGTGAGGGGGTTATTCATTCTATAAATGCAGTATTTTATTTAGTATTTGTTTATAACAGATCTGTATTAGGTGGTAGGTATACATAGGGTAATAAAATACCTCGTTCAAGAAATTAGAGAAATGGATTGATTTTTGTTGCTCCTTCTTCCAAAGAGCTTAGTATATATTATATGAGGCAAAACAAACCATGAACTAAAGAGACATAGGAATGTTTATTAAAAAAAATTACCATTTACATAGTATAAACCAAAACAATACTGAATAAAATTTAAGGGTCTAGAAGTTTTGAATATAGTAATCAGATATGACCTGGTCTATTTGTAACCTTTAATAATATTTAGTTTTTTATTTCAAAGTTTTATTGCCAAAATAAATTGCCAGATAGATTTATTGCCAAATAGTTATTTTGAATGGCTAGGAACTACTTTAATAAGGCAGACTTGAAAACACTCTTTGATTTGCTATTCATTGTTTTAAATATTTACCTCATTAGGAGATGATTCCTTTAGTGGAAGCTTTTCTGACCCTAAATTCTCTTTGATGATGTTGACATCACACAGAAGAGATTGAAGTACAAATAACTAGATAATAATATGTATATAGGTGGAAGATTTTTATATTTTTGGATAGTTTTTATATTTTCTTGGGTTGGTCTTTATGGGAACAATGAAGGTAACAGGACTGATAGGAAAACTTGGTGTGTGGTTGCCCTCGTACCTTTTGCAGGTATCATTTTGTCACTCTTCTTGTTTACCCACTCACATTACTAAATGCTGCTATTCCTAGGTAAGCTGGGATTCATAGTAGTAGATTAATAATAATAAATAGTTTAGACAACCCCTGAATTGCTCTTTCAGCTTTTAAGATTTCAGTTTTTTTTTAATTGCAGTTAATGCCCCAAATCAGAATAAACTGTTACTTTTGTATGACCAAATCTCTGCTCTTGTCTTTCTTCAGAATTTGGTCACTGTTTCATGAATCTTCCATTCTAAAATAAACCCTTCATTGATGGGAGAAAATGTTCAACATTTTTCTAAGGAAAATTTGGGAAACTATTTAGGACAGAGTATCTTTAATGTTTAATGTTAAATGGTTAAATGAACAGCTAATGAAGAGCGTTATAATGTTAGAATTTTATGTTCATATCATCAACCTTATTATTTGAGTCTGTTGCAAACCCAAATATATGCAAAAGAGTATTATGATCAGGCGCATTAGCTCATGCCTATAATCCCAGCACTTTGGAAGGCTAAGGTGGGAGGATTGCTGGGGGCCTGGAGTTTAAGACTGGGGGCCTGGGCAACATCATGAGACCCCCATCTTTACAAAAAATTTTAAAAAGTTAGATGGGCTTGGCAACATGTACCTAGAGCCTCATTAGTAGAGACGCTGAGGCAGAAGGATCACTTATGCCTTGGAGTTTGAGATGCCATTGCAATCTAGCCTGGGCAACAGAGCAAGTCTCTGTCTTTAAATGAAAAATGAGAAAGTAGTTGTGATTCAGTTACATGTATATTTGAAGTTTTAAAATATTTTCTTTCTTTTTTTTTTTGGCAGAGGTAATTTTTTTTTTTTATTAAATCATAGCTGTGTACATTAATGCAATCATGGGGTACAGTGTGTTGGTTTCATGTACAATCTGAAATATTTTCATCAAACTGGTTAATATAGCCTTCATGACATTTTCTTGGTTATTGTATAAAGACCTTTATATTCTGCATTCAGTGAGTTTCACTTGTACCCTTCTAAGATGCACCATAGGTGTGACCCCTCCCTCCACCCATCCTCTCTCTCCCCTCTCCTTCCTTGCCCCTTTCCCCATACTCTTGTGCTATAATTGGGTTATAGCCTTCATATAAAAGCTATAGATTAGTTTCATAGTAGGGCTGAGTCATTGGATACTTTTTCTTCCATTCTTGAGATACTTTGCTAAGAAGAATATGTTCTAGCTCCATCCATGTAAACATGAAAGAGGTAAAGTCTCCATCTTTCTTTAAGGCTGCATAATATTTCATACTGTACACATATCACAATTTATTAATCCATTTGTGAGTCGATGGGCACTTGGGCTTTTTCCATGACTTAGCAGTTATGTATTGGGCTGCAATAAATATTCTGGTACAAATATCTTTGCTATAATGTGA
>CAUYON010165109.1:0-27050 GCA_963573935.1 Arctocebus calabarensis
GCCAGCCCCATATGCTGGAAGTGGCGGGTTCAAGCACAGCCCCAGCCAAAAACTGCAAAAAAATAAAGGCCGTGAAGGCTATGTTAAATAGTTCAATTAAAATATTTCAGATTGTATATGAAGTCAGCACATTGTGCCCCAAGATTGCACCAACATATACAATTATGATTTAATAAAAATAAAAAAAAATCAACCATTTAATTGTATGTTTTAGCCAGCTCACAAGTAAATTATAGCCAGATACTGTGACCATACAAAAGAGTAAATAAGTATGCAAGGAGAAATATTGAGAGTGTGGCCTAGTACGTAACATAGACCAAAGTAGCCTTAAACCAGCAAGAACAGAAAGGACAGAGCTAGAAAAATAAAGAACTGAAGAATACAGATAAAGACTTGATCCGTGAACAGTAGAGATATCTGCAGCTCTCATAGTCATTAATTTAGTTCAAAGCTGTTGAGTAGAAACTGCCTCTTTTTGAAGATCATGGGAGTTTGTAAGCAAGTTCAGCTTCAAGTCTCTAATAGAAAAAGTCTTCTACTGAGTTGAGGTTAGTTTTTGCCTCTTTAATTGAAACACAAATTCAAGAATCTGTCTTTCAGAATTTTACTACTGAACCAGTTGTTACTAGTACTTGACAATAACCTTTCTACTGGGACTTAGGGCTGTCTATTTTTGGTATCTCTCCCAGAAGACAGGGTATTTGAGATCTAAGTAGTGCAAAGGTTGTTTCAGAGGATGCTGAGGAAAGGCTGCTTATACTTGTTAATATAACAGGATCTATCAACAAATCAAAAGTCCCTGCAATATTTCACCCTGTTTGCAATAGTAGAGTCTAAAAATGGAAGAGAGATCTACAGATACATGGACCCTTCTGTCACAAATTCATGGAGGCAATCTGTGAGTCCTAGAAATAGCTGACCTCATTGTCATTAAAGCCCATGGTAATACTTCAGGTCATAGAAGTTCTAGCATCCCTGAAAATTTCTCATTTAAATTTTAGAATTTTCTTTGTTATTTCTTCCTCTTCTGAAGATTGAAAATGATATAGACAGCACAATTTCTAAGTAAAGGGCAGGGCTTTGCAAAGATTTTAGTAATATTCCCAGTAAAACAGTTAAATGGAATTTAATTCCCTGTTACTTCAGATAAGTCATAATCCCTCAAGTTAGAAACATAAAATCAAGTATTTTTCTTCCTTGCTCTCAGCAAGGAAAACCTTCAGTTCACCTTTAAAATAGGCAAACAACATTCAGGACACATTCAAAACCTCCTGCAAAGGGCAGTTAAATACAACCTGCCTGCCGATGAGCAGAGGGACTCGGAGGTCCTACCCTCACCCACTTTTACTGTTGTAACAATATTCTGCTGGTGACAAATGAGACACCCTCAGATACCCACCCACCCCCCCTACACACACACACACACAGCTTTAATAATTTTGGTAAAATTTCCCCATCAATATTGATTTAACAACATTGGCCATTTTTCCTTCCCATTGTTGATAATTTTATATAAAAATTTTTGCAAGCTTCCATTTGGTTTTTTTTTTATAGCTGTTGTTTGTGTTTTTCTTTGCAGCCTATCTCTTGTAGTTTATAATGGTCTTGTTGAACTTTTTTTTTTTTTAAGAGACAGAGTCTCACTTTGTTGCCCTCAGTAGAGTGCTGTAGTGTCACAGCTCACAGTAGCCTCCAACTCCTGGGCTTAGGAGATTCTCTTGCCTCAGCCTCCCAATCTACACATGGAAAGCACGTGGACAGGAAGGCCAGAGTTATTATGTCAGACAGGCGGCCCCACTAAGAGACTATAGGTGCCTGCCACAACGCTTGGCTATTTTTTTGTTGCAGTTTGGCTGGGGCCAGGTTTGAACCCGCCACCCTCAGCATATGGGGCCGCTGCTCTACCCACTGAGCCACAGGCACCTCCCCTCTTTGAAGCTTTTCAACTATTTAGTCTTTTGGTGTGTTATGAGGGTTGGGATCTCAGTGGGGCCACCTGTCTGACGTACTAACTCTAGCCTCCCTGTCCACGAGCTTTCCATGTGTCGATTTAACTAACCAGGGATTGAAAATATTCAGAAAACAGAAATGCATGGTCTCATCTTACTGAACATGTATAGACTTTTTTCTTGTCATTATTTCCTAAACAATACAATAACATTATTTTATTTATTTTATTGATTGATTTTTTTTATTTTTTTTTGAGACAGAGTCTCACTATGTTGCCCTTGGTAGAGTGCTGTGGCATCATAGCTCACAACAACCTCAAACTCTTCGGCTTAAGTGATTTTCTTGCCTCAGCCTCCCAAGTTGCTGGGACTACAGGTGCCTGCCATAATGCCCTGCTCTTTTGTTATTGTTGTTGTTGTTACAATTGTCATTGTTATTTAGCCAGCCTGGGTTGGGTTTGGGTTCAAATCCACCTGCCTTGGTGTATATAGCCAGCACCCTAACCACTGAGCTACGGGGCATCAAGCCAATTTTAAATAGTATTTACATTGTATCAGGTATTATAATCTGGAGATGACTTATAGTATACAGGAGGATGTATGTGGGCTACACAAACAATACACCATTTCACATACAAGCCTTGAGCATTTATGGATTTTGGTATTAGCAGGGTTTCTAGAAGCAATCCCTAAAAATACAGGACAGCTATAACCAGCCAAAGTGTTTTCCATGAACACTTTTTTTCATGTTAATGTCCTTTGGTGTAAGCATCTACTTTGATGACAGCCTGAGAGCACTCAAACATTCTTTGATTTGCTGATCATTCTTAACTGACGGTTCTACTGAGGTCAGACTCTCCTTTTTTCCAAAGCATTCCAAGATCATTGACTTCTCTGAAAGCATGTCTACTACCAGGGCACGCTTTACCTATTCATCTCTATCCGCCAGTCCAGGCAGGTTCTGCCTCTCGTCTTTTTCTAGGGGTGAGGTGCAATTTGTTTCAGCATAACTCATTGAATATCTCCCTCGTCTCAATCTACAACCCATCAACAATGAATCTGCATTTTCTAAAGAGGTTTCTAATAAACTTAATAGGAGCATAAATCCTTCACAAACAGAAGTTAGGGTTTCCCTTCTTTAAGGTAACAGAGGAAGAATAGTAGGATTTCAAGGACTAATGAATGCAAATGTGTGAGAAGTAAAGTAACAGGGCGCCATGGGACTTACGCCTAATTACTGGGAAATGTCGCAAATTTTTAAGAGCAGTACAGATTGCACAACATGATGAACCAAACACTTGAAGGACACACCAAAGTCAAGTCTGCACTTGTCTGGCAACCTCAGCTATTGCTCATCGGCTGCGTGAGCAGGTTCTGCCAGATGAGGCAAGAAACGCTGTAGAAAGTACTTGGTCTCTGATGATTTTCATGAGGCTGGATCAGAGCACTAAGGGTTTGTCTCTCATGCAAACATGTAGAGAGGATTAGGTGAGCCAGTAGGAGGCTGTGAAAGGGCTAATTATAATTCACAGAAGCCTGTGAAAGTTTAGACTTCCAGGAAGGAGGTCTGGTTACCAAGGTCAGAGAAGTTAGGAGCCCACTGTCTACAGTGACAAGTGAGACCCAGGAACTTCTTAATTGTCCCTTAGTTTCCGGTCTGAAAAAATTTTGAAGGTTCTGTAGCCTGTGATAAGGATGAGATTTATCTGGATAAGATAAAGTGTGCCCTAATTAGTGAGGTTTACCATGACAAAACTGTAACTTCTCTTTGGAAACTTTCTGCTCTTTCTGAGCTAAAGCAGTAAGTAGAGGTGGAATCTGTCTTAAAGCTTACCTCATATTGTGAATACAAAAAAAGGTCCTGCTTACTGGATAAGAACAAAATCACAGGGGAATTCAGGCTCCTTGAGGTCATGGTTGAGGAAAAGTAGGTGATGCCTTACTAAATCCTCTGGGGCATAACAGGCTGAGTATTTTGTTGATTTGCCCAGGAGAAAGCAAACAAATGTTTCCTATGTTGATAGAAAGTAAGATGATAGAAAGCAAACATAATATACAACTGTCAAATATTTATTCTTATATGCACCAAAGACAAAATTAGCTTTTGGGTTTTGTTCTACACGGGAGGAGGAATGACTATTCCATTTGTGGGTCCTGGGGTTCTGAACAAATCCACATCCCTGTCCCATATTGGCTTTGCTTGATTTGCTTGTATTTGGTTTTGTTTCTGTTTGTTATTGTTGTTGGAGTTGTTTCACTAAGAGGACAGGAGTGTTACGAAAATTGGCATGAACTGTAGTGAGTCCTTTCTCTATGAGACTTTTACTACTGGCTGTGGGCCTTCTTCAGCTTCTGTTTAAGAGGGAATTATGCAAGTGTGAGTAGAGGATCACTTCATTTTTTTTCCCTTCAGTTTCTTAGCTCTTAAAGGGCAATTCTTCCAATGTTCTGTTTACAACATTTACAAGTAACTTTAAAAAGAATCTTATTAACCTGAGCTTTTAGAAGAATCAAACTGTAATTCACATAACATAAAACTCACTTTTCAAGTGTACAATTGAATAGCTTTTAATATATTCACTATGCTGTGTGACCATCACCACTGTCTAATTACACAACATTTCCATCACTCCAAAAACAAACCCCATAACTATTTGTTATTGGCTCCAATTTCTCTGCCCACCCATCCCCGGCAACCATTAGTCAACCTCTGTCTCTATGGATACATCATATACAGTTATGCATTGCTTAATGATGAGCATATGTCCTGAGAGCAATCTTGTTGTTGTTAGAGCATAACAACATACACTTACACAAACCTAGATGGTATCGCCTGTGCACACCAAGGCTGTATGGGATAGCTTATTACTCCTAGGCTACAAACCTGTACGCATGTTACCATGCTGAATATCATAGGTAATTGTAACACGTGGTAAATAATGTTATAACTAAACATAGTAAAGGTACAGTAAATACGTGATACTATAATCATATGGGACCAGCTGACATATGCTTTGTGTTATTGACTGACGTTATGTGGCACAAACGAAATCATAAAATATGTGGTCATTTGTGTCTGGTTTTGTTCACATGGCTTAAGGTTTTCAAGGTTCTTCCTTTCATTCCTTTTTGTGAGCGAATAACATTCCATTGTAGTAGATACACCACATCTTATTTATCTGTTCATCAGCTGATGGCATTTGGTTTGTTTCTACCTTTTTGCTATACTGAATAATGTTGCTGTAAACATTTGTGTACAAGCTTTTTTCACAAACATGTTTTCAAATCTTTGGCTACATTAAGGGCTTAAATTGCTGGGTCACAGGGTAATTCTATCTTTAACTGTAGGGGTTCCAACCTGTGGGCTGCAGGCTTCATGCAGACTATTTCAGGCCTCTTTTGCTTATCTATGTTATCAGATATTACAAAATTATGATCAGACTTTTTACATCAGCTTTTGTTAGTGTTCGTGTATTTAATGTGTGGCCTAAGACAACTCATCTTTCAAGTGTGGAGAAAAGAAAAAAGGCTGGACATTCCTGCACCAAACTTTTAAACATAATGGCTGAACCATTTCACCTTTCCTCAGAAATATACGAGAGTTCCAATGTCTCCATATCTTTACCAACCCTTGTAACTGTCTGATTATTATTATTATTGCTATTATTATTATTTCTAACAAGTAGTTGTGAAGTCATATCTCATTATGGTTTTGTAAGGATTCTTTATATATTTTGAATACTAGACTCTTGTAACATAGGACTTTCAAAATTTTCTTGGTCTATGAGTCGTTTTCTTACTTTCTTTTGGATCAAATTCACACACACCAAAAAGATACCTATAGTCTATAAATCAACCCCCATGATGCAAGTTTGCTCAAATCTTAAAGAAATTTTAGAAACTAAGCTCTTTTATATAATAGTATTATAATTTTATTAATCAAAGCAGTAGTAATTTTTCCACATGAGATGTCTATTGACACCTAAGCATTTAAATAAAGAGAAGGGTAAAAAAAGGTGAAGATTGGGCAGTGCCTGTGGCTCAAAGGAGTAGGGCACCAGTCCCATATGCTGGAGGTGGCGAGTTCAAACCCGTCCCTGGCCAAAAACTGCAAAATAGTAATAATAATAATAATTTTAAAAGGTGAGGATTTACAATAAATAAAAATTTTGTATACTGAACAAGTAGAAGGCATATTATTAGCCAATATAACTACAACCAAACAATAGATCCTTATACTGTAATAGTTCAGGTCATTATGTAGCCATATGAGAGACTAAAGAAGTCTACTAATTTCTCCTAATGCTCAATAAAAATTTCAAGATGCCATTATTTTTGTGTCTAATGAGTAGCAACATAAAACTAGCCAAGCCCTGCATCAGATACGAAACTTTGTCCCATTATGTTGAGAGGCCCAACTCAGAGACAAGAGATGTAAGGCACCTTGGCTGTGGCAGAAAGGTGTGACACTTGCCTCTGACCAGGGTAAATGCACCTCATTCTGCACAGCAGCCTTCTCGCCAAAGTCATATGTAAATCATGCTGTTCTCAATCAAACCTATTTTGCATGTACCACAAATTTTGCTATTTAACGATATATTACAATAAATCTTTTTTAAAACACAGAACATTTTGTGAATAATGATTGCTCTCTAGTTAATCTGTACTGTAAGTTTGGATTTTCAAATACCCCATTTTCTTAAAATAGGGCACACCCTGTGATGAACTGACAGCTGAACAATGAAGTTCTTTCTGCAAAGCCAGCAGACGAGGGGTGAGCAGGTGCTCCGGTGCAGCTGTGGTTTCTGTGGTTTGAGGAAGGTGCTGGGTCTGGGAAGGATCCAAAGATGAGTAGCTACAGTGATCAGGTTGTAGAAAACTAAGAGGTTTGTGAAAATATCAGTGGATTTAAGCTTATTTAAATAGAAACAGAGAAAACTAAGGTTTAACTTGTTCACGGTCTTCAAAAATATACAATGTAGGAAAAAGATTGATAGTGCAGAAGTAAAAGAATACAAAATATGATTATGGCTATGTGAGAGCAAATACAATTGTGAACAAAGAACACAAAGAGAATCCAGTGGTACAAACAGATACGCGGATAAAATGTTTTTGCTTAAAATGCCCTTTAATGCTGTCAAAGTATTAATATACTATGCAAGATGTAAATAACGATATAGTTGTACATTAAAATTTAATATACAACTGACATAACAGAGATAGACATATATATAATGCTACAAATAGTATATAAAATGGAGAGGGAAGTCGGCTTAGACAGATACTGGCAACCTGGAGAAGACAGCGGCCAGACGGCAGAAGGACCCTCCCCCCTCTACCCCAAGTCCCCTCCCTGCTGACTCTTCCTACTGCTGCGCCCACCCCCTCTGTCAGCCTCACGGGACATTTTGCACTTTCACCTACTGTGGATTCAGCAAAGGTCCCTGGGCCCCCTCCTGCGGTTCCCTGCTCTTTGCCAGCTGCTAGGAATGCGATGCAAGCAGAACAGGCGCCATCCCTGCCCTCTCCGAACTGACCGCATTTCAAGGTGATTACAACTCAGCCCTAACATGAAACTAAGTAATAGCTTTTGTATGGGTCATAGGAAAGCTATAACCCAATCTCAGTACAAGACTACGGGGAAGGGAGCAAAGGAGGGGAGGGGCGGGGGAGGAAAGATGGAGGGAGGGCCCACACCTAGGGTGCATCTTAGAAGGGTGCAGGAGAAGTTCACTAAATGTAGAGTATAAGGGTTTGAACACAATAACTAAGAAAATGCCATGAAGGCTAAGTTAACCAGTGCAGTGAAAATATTTCAGACTGTATATGGAACCAGCACATTGTACCCCATGATTGCATTATTGTACACAGCTATGATTTAATTTAAAAAAAAAAAAGGTGATCACAGTAAAGGGCGGTAAACGCAGGGTAGCAGCGGACCAGGACGCAAACGGACAAACTGGAGGGGAATTGAGCTCATGTCTGCGAGATTTACCAAGGCCTTGGTGGAAATGAGGCAGAGGCCAGTACCGGGGCAGGTTGGGAGCCCGCAGGACCAGTGGAAGAAAGTTCAAGGAACTGATGTTGGAATGGTCCAGACGAGTGATGGGTCTGCAGAGGTGAGAAGCTACCAGACTGAGCAGGATGGCTGAAGTCACACTAATGAGCTTGACATAGACCTCGACGAGCTCTTGGAGGCTTTGAAGCAGGACAGTGGCGTGGAGAGTCGCCTTTCAGAAAGATGAAGCCGATGCTGGGTGGAGAACAGAGGGGAGGAGAGAGAGGACTGGCAGGTCATCCCAGTCAATGGAGCAACTGTCGTCTCAGCAATGGGACCGGCCAGAAAGGGGCGGATTGAAGAGCAAACTGGGAGGGAGGAAACGGGACTTGGGGGATTGAATGGCTGGTTAACTGTGGGACCCAAGAGTGTCAGACGCATCATAAGCCGAGCAAAGAGAACTGGAGAGGGTGGAGTGGGCGGTCGCAAGTTCAGGAAGGGACCATGGCAGTGGACTTCCGGGTGGCGGGTGAGGGCGGGAGGGCCCGGAAGGCCAGCCCGGGCAGGGCACAGGTGTGCACGGACACTGTGGGGCGGGCAGAAGTGACTTCAAGCTTCACCTCTGGGGGCAAACTCCAGACTGGCGCTCAGGGCCACCGAGTCCTGGGGCCAGAGAAGGAATTGAATTCTGGTTCACAGCACCAATGACGGGCTTGCAGGTAGAGCGACAATTCTTCTACTGAAACTCACCCATTCTCTTCAGTGCTAATGAAAATGTGCCCCCCACATCCTCCGGGGTCACTCTGCATTGCAGCGGGGTCACTGCATCACAGCGCACGTGCCTGTCCTGCACCAGGGCCCGGCCGCGCGGAGACAAGCGTGGCCGAGTCTCTGTCCTTGGGGAGTTCCCAGTAGCGGAGTGGCCCAGACAAGCAGGGGACATCGGACGACGTGCGGAGGGCTGAGGTCAGCTCCCAGCACCGGGTCAGAAGGCCCCAGGGACCAGAATGCCCAAACCAGGTCCTCAAGGTCATTATGACAACAGCCGCGGGATGAAAAAGAGGCGAGAGCTCCTGGAGACGGCAGTGCAAAGCCACGGAAGAGGCAGAGCCTGGCTGTGGGGACAGAGGTGAGAGCTGTGGCCTCAGCTGGAAAGGGGAGCCCCAGGGAGCAGGGAGTGTTGGGCACGGGATGCCGGAGTGAGCGAAGGGTCAGGCGTGGGCTCCAGGTCACTGGGAAGCTCTTCTACTGAGCGAGAAACTCAAGGAGTTTTACAGCAAAGAAATAGCACGCTAAGACGTGCTTCCCTCAGATTGTAGACGGTCAGACACGGGGACTGGCCGTAAGTGTAGCTTTACAGTATGACCAAGTCCCCAGGCCTTCTGAACCCTGAGAATCACCATCAAGAGATACTCTGAAATAGCCATTTCCAGACCCTCTTTCTGTAATTGTGGTCAGGGACTAATAACGTGCACCTGCTCAAAATTCTAAAGGCACAAGATTGAAGTCGACAAAAACGAAATCTTCCCTTTCCAAACCCCACGGTTTCTTCCTGTTTCTTATGCATCATTGCAAAGTCAGTCTCCTTCCATCTCTCTCTCCCTCTGTCTCCCCTTTTCTGTCTCTCTCAAAAAACAAACACTTCCTCACACAGACGGTCACAGAGTAATCATACTGCCTTGCTGCCTTTTCCGTGTAATATTTCTCAAAGATCTTTCCCTATCAGTTCATACATGGCAGCTTGATTCTTTTCAGCAGATGCTTAATTTTCTCTTATGTGGAAGTATCACGACGTATTTAACAGTCTCTTATTTTCCTATTGATGGACTTTGGGTCTAAAGACACTCTCACTGTCATAAAAAAGTACAGCAATAAATACTCTTGCACGTGTGTTGTCATTTTGCATAAGTATGAGCATGTGTGTAGCATAAATTCCTAGAAGTTAGAATTGCTGAATTCTGAGTTCCTAGGAGGGTATGAATATTTTTGATTCTGATAAACTGTTGCCTGCTTGTCTTCTGTAACGGTTGCAGTGCCTGGCTCGCTACATCAGTGCAAAACCCTCCTGATACCAAACTTTTTGGTCATTGCCAATTGCAGGTGAGAAAATGTCAACACAGGTTTAATTTGCATGTGTCTTTTTATGAGCAAGGTTGAACACCTTTTCCTGTGTTTATGAACTATTTGCCATGGTTTTCACGGTGACAGAGCATGTCTGTGGCCGATTTTCCAGTGAGTTGTTAGCAACTTTCTTAAAGATTTGTAGGAGCACTTTATATGTTTAAGATACTGAGCTATTTGTAAAATTAGTTGCAAGTTTTTCCTTTTTCTTTTGACCCCATTTGTGATACCTTTGTAATCCACAATGTAATCAAATTTATCACTTTATATTTCAAATATAGCTGATGGATTTGGAGTCAAATTTATAAAGTTTGCCTGTGCCAAGAATATTTTTTAAAGATTATTCTAAATCTCCTTCCAATACTTTCTTATAATTTTATTATTGTGCAATAAGTTTTTTTCATCAGCAACTTAATTCAGATACAAAACAGGAAATCTAAGCTTTATGTTTTCCAGATGTTGGATTATAATTGCTCCAACATTTCCGCTTGATATTATCGAATATCTACATTTCCCTCCCCCCAATTTGAAATCGCACCTTTATGATGTATAAAGTACCTAGAGTACTTTGGTTCCCTTTATCTATTTATATGATAGATCACATTATTTTAAATTTATGAAACACGCCTCCTCTTTCTTCTTTGATTTCAAAATGTCCTGACTAAAATTGCTTTATTTTTCCATAAAATCTTTCAAATAAGTTTGTTGGACTCCAAAAGAAAATGCCCATCAGTAATTTTATTTAGATCTCATTAACAGATTGACCAAGAGACAACTAGCATTCTGTGGTATCAAGTCTCCATATCTAAAACAAAGTGAACTTTGATTTGTACAAAGCTGATTTTGTGTCTTTCAGTACAGTTTGCATAGATCGTGTGCAACTCTTTTAAAAACTATATCTATACGTGTGGCCATTTTGTGCACTGTTGTGTGTCTCTTTTTCACTGTCTCTAGCTGGTTTTGTTTATAAACATAGAGACTGTTGGTCCCAGAACCTTACATAGAGTCTTTCTGGGGATCTTCATGGATGTTTAGTTAACAATTATATCATCTGCAAGTAAGATAGTTTTACCTCTTTCTTTCTAATTCTTACATCTCTCAGCTCTCTCTTGCTATGTAACTTTGAAATGATGCTAAAAAACAGTGATGATAGGTAGATGTAATTTTGTTGTCCTTCATTTTAATAAATCTGTCTGGTATTTCCCTTACAAGCATCCTGCCATCTACTAGGATGAGATGTACGAGATGCGATGTATATTCATCCCTTTCTTCTTTTGGAATTAAGAACCTACATTGAATATTAGCAAATGTCTTTTTGGCGCCTTTGGAAATAATCTTACCATTTGTCTCTTTTAATCTCTTCAAATCATAAATTGTATTAGTTTTCCTAATGAATTCACTTGACTAGGTAAACTACCCCACAATTCCTGAAATGAACTCCATGTTACTTATTTTGTCTGTTGAAGTGCTGCCGGATTTTGTTGCTTTGATATGAGATTATTGCATCTGTAGTTTTTCTCTGGTGTGTTACTTTGGTCAAGGTTGGCAAGATAATGCTAAATTCATAAAAAGAATTTAGAAACTGTGCCCCTATTCCCTTTGTGTGCTCCGAAAGATTTCAATAACTTTGTAATCATATCTTCCTTATGAGTTTGGTAGATTTTCCGCATGAAATAATCCAGATACCTCTTGACAGCTTTCTTATTTCACCAACAATAACTGATCTCATTGAAAGCTTCTCTGTTCTTTATGGAAATTGTTTTGGTAAATTGCCTATTTGAGGATCTCACATTATTTATTCAGAAATGAGAAGAATAATTTGCCACAATTCTTTAATTTCTTCTTACCTGGAACTAGTAACTATTATTTTATGTGTTTGTGCTTTCTCACTGTTCATCTCAACTGAGTTTGCCAACGGTTCATCTGTTTTTACTTCTTGCTTTAATTTCAGTATCTATTTTTAAATCTATCAGCTTTGTTTTTTAATGTGATAATAACTGTTCTTACCTTTCTTACCTCCTGTCTCTTCCATTATTTATTTTTTTTACTACTTCTGAGATTCATCATTCACTTCTTTTCATCTCCCTGTGGTTTTAATACATGTACTTAAAACTATGAATATTACTCGAGTGTGTACTGTTTTGCTTCTTAATTTTTCTGCAGAATTTGTTTATTATCCTTACTTTTCAGATATCCTCCAGCTTTTTGTTTGTATTTTGTTATAATCATGACTAATTTTATTATCATCTTATTTTTCGTTTTGGAACAGTAAAGATTTTTTGTTTTTAATTTCTAATTTCACTGTGATCAAAGAATCTTGTATACTATATCTGCTTTTTGGAAATTAGTGTGATTTTCATTGGTGAATTTTTGTGACTATTTTAGTGATACTTGAAAAGAAGATATACCTTCTAAGAGTACAGTGTTGATTTATCTCAAATAGAGACATTAAATATGGGGGCGTGCCCAATAGATCAGCAATGAATTAAGAGAGAGAATCAAAGTTTCCCTTTTATCCATTAATTTGGCTATTTCTCCTAATAATCGGTTTACATATATATTTATCTGTTTTATTTTTAATATTGATGCTGTGCTATTTGGCACACAGTCTGTTGATTGTTCATTGCATTCTTTGCTATTTTAAGTGCTCATACTTGTCTTGTTTTTTGCTTTTCCCCCCCAAAGTCTAATAAAAAAAATTATGGCTTTTGGATTTATTTTTGTTCGCATTTGCTATGAATTTATTTATTCTCTTATTTTCAACATTCGTGATTTTCTTCCTTTTAGCTATATCTCTCAAAGGCATTCTTCTGTCTGAAACCCTGAATGTCACAGTGAAAGAACCCAAGAACAACACGTGTACTTTTGCCTTTATATACATTTGTTTAGGTTCACAGAGAATTATGCTTTGTTTTAAGTCTGGTAATCTTACTAAAATATATCTAGTACATCAACAAGCATGAATTTCTTCTGGAATTCTATTTGCCCTTTTAACCTGTAGACTTTGAGAGTTTATTTACTTTTCGAACATCTTTTTAGATTTTATCTTCATTTTTTTTTTTTTTTTTTGGTTCACTTCTTCAAGGATACAGATCATTCATATGTGAATACCATCTGTCTTCTAAATGTGTGATTCTTTATCTGATTTCCCTTTTCTTTGCTGGCTTTCCTGATCCTACCCATACATACTGTGTTTCTAACCCTACCTGTCAGCCTTGGTGCCACCTCCTTCAAAGGCTCACGTGGCAAGAGTTCCCTTTCTCACCTGTCTTTGCCATTACAAGTCCATTTATATTTGGGGGTCATTAAGTTAATCTGCCTTATGACATTTTATTTTTTATCTGCTATTTATTTTGCCATTTGCCTGCATCTTTTCTTCTTGTAACACTCTGCCTGGGAACCTGTCTTGTTCTTTTTCCTGCTTTTCCACCCATCCACCTCCTGATCAGCGCCTTACAGAAGGGCCCCATGGCAGAGGCTACTGCAGGTGGGCGCGATCCCTGAACCACTGAGATCTCCAGCAAACCACTTCCTGGCAATGCAGCCAGGCACTCTGATTGCTCATTCACTTCCATCTTCCCTGGTTTTCCTTGATGAAAAAAAGACTTGGGAGAAGCTGCTTTTCCCTAAGAAAAAGTGGTGGGATTTGCCTCTCCGGGGGTCCCCTGAGCCTGGGAGCACCATGCTGTGCAGGCAGGTGCGTTCACGGAGTCCATCCCACATGTTCCTGACTTCACACTTGACCTTTGAGGCATCTCTTACATCCTGTGGCCGAATTTATGCACGCCTCTAAAGCTGGGATGGACGTGGGGGTGGATGGCTTCCTTGTCTTTCTTAGGGCTTTTCCAGGATTTCTCTAAGGCGGAAGCTAGCACCTTCTCTATGCCATTATCTAATTTGGGGATGTGCCTTTCCATCCTGCACAGGTCTTTCAAAAAACAGTGATCTAACCTCAATAGTTATTCTTCCGTTTAATAAACACATCCTCAGCCCCGGTGGTGGCCCTAGGTGCCGTGGATATTGCCTGACTAGAAGCAGGAGCTGGGAGAATTGGCACTGGACTCATTTTTTAAAAAAACAACATGAAAGCTGTCTCCCAGAGCCTCACATAGGAATAGGAGGGGGTCTGCTTTTAGCTGATGACATATGACATGACAAGAGATCCTCGGATGGGTGTCCAAAGTCTTACCCTACAGAAACCAACAGCTGAATTGTAACAAATCCATATATGATCAGAATTCAGTGCTGGAGCCAGCAATTTACTCCGGGTGGAAATCTAAGCCCCAGGCACAGCTGTTTCTGACCCTCGCCCTAGCATGGAGTCTTTCTCACAAAAGGCTCTTGCAGCTGGGAGTTGCAAACAGTCTATTCTTTCAAAGCAGTTGTTCCCTAAAGCATTTGTCCTGTCTGCCGGGATTTTCCAGAGCCAGGGACCCGTGCTGCTGCAGTCAGTCTGCTGGTACTCCTGAAACAGGGCAGCTGCCTGCCCGGGGCCAGCAGTGACTCTGAAACCTGCCCCACACGGTATCGCCTTACCCCAGCTGTCCCCACCACAAGCCCAGTAGGGCTTCAGAATAACTCCCTTATATGTCTTGTAAAGAATCTCTCTCCACCACACGGTGAGACTGCACACCGGCTATAGCTGTCTCGTGTGCAACCGAGCGCAGCATCAATGGACTCCGTCAAATTGATTTCTAATTAAAGTAGAAAGTTTACAGTTAAACAGAAAAATGCATGCTTTTACAAAATGCTGTCTGTTTATGGCCCTTGAAGGGCTTTGCAGGTATGGAACGTTCTCAAACCTTGGTAATCCCAGTGGGTGAATTGCTAGAAACTGCAAATATTCTTATTTAAAAACAACTTAGCAAAGTGATTGAGGCAGTGCCTGGCACCACACTTGAGTTTCTGGACAATCAGCTGTTTCACAAAGTGGGAGAGAGGTTCTTGAATAGGTGAGCCTTGGTAATTAAGGGTAACCTTCGCTGAGGGAAATTTGTTCAATTTATCCAACAGTTAATAATGAAAAGTCATCCCACCTGAACAGGATGCCAAGGAAGCATCATGGGCTCCTCAGGACCCTCCCCTGATTGGAAATAGTATTTGACTCAGACTTAATTTGATGGAACCAGATAGTAACACACAGTATGTTTCCTTTCATCCACATGGTATTTTTCAGACCCTTCAAAGACATTATTTTTTCAGAATATTACCTACACAATCTCTAACCTCTTAAAGATTAAATTAACATGCATAAGACACCAAGATGTCAAATACCTTTTTCAGTTAAAAAAAAAAAATTCAAGGTATATAAAAGAGTCACTCCAATGTATGAATACACTTGAAGCCAAAAGAGAACTCCACAGAAACGTAAGACATTCTGAAGGCACCTACACCATTTAGCAAACCTGACGGCTGATCTAACTGAAAGCATTCTAATGGAGATCAACTCAGCGTAGGACCGTAGGCTCAGAGACAAACAAAGCACAGCACAGACAAATGCAATGTGTGTGACGCATGCTTTTTCTCTGCTCTCTTCTGTTTTCAAGTAAATCGCCAAGGAGCTCTCCACCAGTAGCTCAGCTTTCCTATTCTCCCTAACACAGAGCTGTGCGTACCCTGGATGGCAGACGGCACACAGAAGGCAAATACTGTCGCCTGGGAACTCATTAAGTTCCAGACGATTAATAAACGTAACTCCTTTCATCCTCTAAGATGCATACTTCTGTCTTCATTTAACAAGTGGGAGGATAAAACTGAGTAATTTGTCCGAGTTCACCCTTGTGGTGAGCAGAAATGTGAGTGTAGGGGCCGCACTGCCCACTGCACACAGGAGGGCCGAGGCCCTGGGGCCAGGGTTGCATGGAGAAATGGTTTGATTCCACAGAGCACTAAGTGGGGAGACTGGAGGAATTTCCCAAAGCCGTCCCCTGAGAATTGGGAGAGGGGGTTTCAATGACAGCTTATCAGGGAAAGGATTAAGCAATCGGGTTTGCTAACTGGTTACATTTGCGGCAAAATTACACAGGTGGAGAGATCGTGTTCTTTTGTTGAGTCAGCTCTGGGGTTGGGGTCACAATTCCAGCTGAGTCCATTTCTTGGTATAGGCAGCTGGTCTGAGTGGGTCAGCCACTAGTATACAGGGCCTGGAAGATAGCACAGAAACTACCTTTATATTTTGAAAAGGTGATGTTATCTACAGAGAAAATCAAGAACCTTTATGGCCACCACTCTGACTCCAGAGTAGCAATTACAGAGAAGCAAAGGAGGGGACAGTGGCTGGTCATTATCAGTATTTCCAACTAGGTCTGCACCTTCCCAGATTCTAGGTCCTCACCACAGTTCTCACCTTCAGCCCTTCATTGATTTGTAAAGGGCAGTTTCACTGAGGGAATGACAAGTCTGTGCCCTTCACACGTGCCAACCTGCCCCACGAACGTGAGGCTGCAGCCACAATTCAGTCCACGCACACTCCACAAAGACACGGGGCAGGCAGGGTCAGCGTGCTGCGGGGCCGCCTGCCGGGGTCAGTCTCACCTGCACCCTCCCTCAGAAAAGGCAGTTCACTTCCCTGAGGCGGAAAGCTCCTGCGACCCAGGGAAGGTGACAGCACCAACGATGCAGTTGTCATGAGACCTGGAGTCGCCAATGCAGAGCGGTGCGCTGCAGAGAGAAAGGGCAGCCTTCCGCTTCCTGCCTTGTCACCACTGCCCCACCACTTGATGCAGCTTTACCAAAACGCAAGAATTCTGCGGCTTTCCAAGAACGAACGCTTGCTTAAATGTACTCCATGTGTACACACTGTGACTTGCTGGAACTTTTTTTTCCCACTTACTGTATTCAATCTCCACACCAATGTCAGAAGAACTCACACGTTCAGGGTTTTCCAACGGCCACACCGTGGGCGCTACTCACACTCGGCAAAGCAAAGGCATTGTCAAGTCACAGGAAAAGGTGCGCCTTATTTCGGTTACGGCGAAACAATGCAGTATTTTTCGAGACGGATTATAGAGAGATGATAGATGGGGGATAAATGGGACAGACGGTAGACAGGTAATGACGGAAGGAGATAATGATGGATCGATTGATAGATGACAGATTGGAGCCGTCAACATTTAAATGCAGATACAATACGGGTACAGAGCAATCACATTTAGTTAATCTAGAAGCATCATTACACTTCACATGTCTGCCCCATCCCTTCTCACCAAATTTTACAGAAAGCTGAGCCCGTGGGAAATACTGTCCCATCCCATACATCATTAGCAGTGACAAAGAGGACCTGGAATGTGGTCCCTTCCTCAGCAATGCAGTTTCCCACCACTCATGTGCGCTCAGAGGCACTGAGGTCCCGCGTCAGCTGTGCGTTTTACACCCTCAGCAGTGCAAAGCTTCGGCTCCTACTTACTGCTGATTCCTTTTTATTTACAAAACTTCCTTTCTTCTGTATCATCTATTCTTCCACCCACAAAAGTAACTTTTATAAATGTATCTCAAGAACTGATTTGCCCTTGCGGCCCACACATCACTGACATTCGGGACTGCTCTGCGGCCCTCAGGCCGGGCTTCTGGCTCCAGCTGGGCGTTCTGTGCCAAAAGTTTCTGGGAACAAAAGGGGACTAGAAACAGTGCTGGCCAGGCTCCCGCCTCAGCTGCACGGTCACTCCACACCACTGCCCACTGCCCACTGCCCCGTCCTCCCACCCTCCTCTCCTAGCCGCATGGTCACTCCACACCACTGCCCACTGCTCCGTCCTCCCACCCTCCTCTCCTAGCCACATGGTCACTCCACACCACTGCCCACTGCCCACTGCCCCGTCCTCCCACCCTCCTCTCCTAGCCGCACGGTCACCCACACCACTGCCCACTGCCCACTGCCCCGTCCTCCCACCCTCCTCTCCTAGCCGCACGGTCACTCCACACCACTGTGTTTCTAAACCCCAGTGTCTCCATTCTTCACCCTCATTTGCTCCTAATATTTCCATAGCATCTCAGGGATGCCAGAGAACCATTATGGGGAAGATTTGGGATTTCTTTCCAGGTTTCAACAGTATCCTATGTTTGAACATGTTCTCTTTCGGTCCTTCCCTTTTTTTTTTTTTAACTCATATCCACTATATCTTACCGCTACACATGACCTCACTAATCTCCCTGCCTTGGCACATTCTGCTCCCTAAATCTGGACCCACCGCTATTTCTATTCCATCCCTTGCACACAGCGGTAGCATTTGGTTCCAGGGACAGCTGAACATGGTAGCCAGTGACATAATTGCTATAGTAGCTTTTATTAACTTACCCCAGTGACTCAGTAGACTTCTCCAAACTACTCGGGTGTCACAAAACCTTCTAAAAACATTGATTGAAATCTTCTGATAAAGTATGCTTGTTCTCCAACATTTTAAGCTGGGAAAAAACAGGCAATATTTCTACTATCTGAGTTGAAAGTTAATGAAAAAAAACTTCTTTATCCCATGAAAAGACCCTTCCCACATTACATGCTGAATTATAGAAATACAAACAAAGTTCTTAGGCTGTGACACAGAATCTACTTTCCAGGGCAAAGCCTAGTAAACTTCATCTGTAAAAGCTCAGGTAGTAAATACTGTTGGCTGTGGGGCCATCAAGCTCTCCACAATTACTCAACTCCACTGTTGCAGGAGGCAGCCACAGATAAGGTGTCACACGGGCCTGCCCGTGTTCTGATAAACTTTACGGACCAAACAAAGGCAGCGGGCCAGACTGAACCAGCAGGCAGAAGATTGCGGGTCCTTGCTCTAAAGCGAAGGAAGCGCCCTTCGTGAGGACCACAACCTGGGCAGAGAGCTGCACTTATCTGCAAAACGGTTCCCGATAGGTCCACAGATTTGAATGGACCTTCAGTCTCAAGGCTAAGACGCTGTTAAAGCTACTGGAGATTAAACTTTAAGGGAAGGGCAGGAGAGAGCGTGGAGGAAACGCACCGCACACAGAGCGCGTGGAAAGGCCCGCAGCGGCACTCACAGCCTGCGCCTCGGACAGAAGTCGTTCGGCCCTACCGGGGCACTCTGCGCAGAACACAGCTATGGAAGCACCCCTCAACAGGCGAAGGTCCAAATGGGGGGGTTCAGATTATTGTGAGGGTACACAACTAGATTACAATGTTTGCATTTGTTAGGCAGAGCCCCCCAGCACAGGAGGGGTGCCGGACACCCTGGCATGGTGTCCATTAAGCGCAGCACACTGAGGCCCCTCCCTCCCCCGACTGGGATTGAATTGAGTTTTTCTCTTCTGTGGACGTGCATTAGTCTGCTGGCTCCATATGAGTACCGAGTATATTGGATACTTGCTTCTCCAGTCTTGTGCCACTCTACTGAGAAGAGTGTGTTTTAATTCCAACCAGGTTAATACAAAAGACGTAAAGTCTCTGTCTTTTTATGGCTGAGACCGTTGAAGAACAAACAAGGGGCCCCGAGTACCTGGGAACACTCCCCGCTGCTGGGCTGCTGTCCAAGCTGATAGGACTGTAGGGAGCCGTCTGCCTCCTCGTCTTCCTCACGATCCTCCTGATCCTCCCCATCAGTATTTTTAAAGTTCTCCTTTAAACCACTGCGCTCTGCGTGTTTGCAAATGGCACTGACCGAATCTTCACAACGTGACCTGGAGGAAGGGGACGTGCGGCTCCTCTGATTCTGCAGACAGGCCAGGAAGCCGGGACCTGAGGTTAACGAGCTGACCACAGTCACTTAACGGCTAATGGGGCAGATTCAAGCCCAGACTTCCACCATCCAAAGGACTTTCTCTGAACTGGAAGAACTAAAGCATTGCTCCTTTGCTTTGTAGGGCGACACACGAACACTGCTCAAAAATGCTCATGACCAAAACCCCTTATCACCATCTGGGCCCATTATGAGCACTTCATTGGTACCACAAATAGCTAGAGAGAAAGGACACCAGTAACTTCACCCTTGGCAATCCCCCTGCAGAGGTGAGGGGTTAACAAGCTCACCCACTGTGCCGGGAGCGGCGAGTTCGGAGAGCAGAGGGGAGGCCTGCTGCCTTTACCCTTTCCTGCATATGTATAGCATCGCCCCACTGGCCTCCTGCATTTGTTGCTGTGGGGTTTTTCCTCTGCAAGGAGACTGTGGCAGAAGCCAGCAGGAGGGCACACAGGCCCCAGCCTGGTACTGTCTCTTTTCTCAGAAATAGCCCCAGTACAAAAGAGAATCTGCTCCTACGGCAGCCACATAGGCTGAGTTCTTCATAGACCACCAGAAATAAAATTCACTTTAAAGCAAAAACTGTAAAAAGACCACCCACTACCTGAAGTTTACAGTGGGCTAGGACTTGCCTCAGTCCAGCCAAACCATTTGAGGAGCCCGTCCTTTCTGTCAGCTATGGGCAGTTACAACTAGGTCATAGGGGAAGTAAACAGAAAACATCTTTGTTTCCTCACAAGGGGGGCTTTCATCCTCAGGAGATGCCATTTGGAACTAGCTGGGCCCGGCTCCGTCTCGCAGATGAATGAACTGGCTTCCCATTCTGCTCACCGGCTGTAGCTGTTCCCAACTTTGTTCTCTCAGGCCCCTCAAGATCGAGAGTAACCCTTAAAGGACTTGCTTTAGTCGGGCAACGAAGTAAGAGGGCAAACCTGAACACAGACACAGAATGTTAACTTCTGGCATCAACCATCACTTCTCTTGACTTACCTAAGGCACCATACTAAAAAGGGGGAAATGCCACAGAAAGTTCCAGGCAGCACCCATAGAATATGCGAACCAGCTCAGAGGGACACTGCACAGCAAAGGGACACAGTCCATCAATTTTTGTGCTCTCAGAAGAATGAACTAACCGGCCCCACTTGTTTTGGTTTGTGAGTGTAAACTACCTCACTGTATGTGAATCACTCAATAGACATGGCCCAAATATGCAATAAAAATTATTTCCAGGAAAGCTTTAGATTTATGACTTGGAATACAAAAATTTGGAAGTACAGAGTAATTGCAGTTTGGATTTATACAGGAGATAGTTGTCCAGTTTTAGAATTTGCACTGAATTTTTGCAGTCAAAAGGGGCAAAAGTGCCAGTTAAATATCATGGCCCAAAGTTGTCACAGAGTCTCTGCACGTGTTGTGAATTTGCACTTGAAATAATTAACTTGTAGACTCAATTAGAACAGTTTTTCTGCTCACATTTGAATCGTCAGTATCTCACACAGTGCCTGGCCCTTGGAGAACTATAGTACATACTTTTAAAATAAGTGCATGAAAGAAAAGAGAGAGGGAGAAAGAAGGAAGGTCTCAAACTTGTCAGGCTGAAACTGTGGTATGCCCCAACAAACATGTCTAACATATCATGCATAGACAAAGGACCCAATTCTTCTGTTAAAGTTTCAGAAGGAAACATAGGCAAGAATGCGTGAAAAGAATTCATACATTGGAACTTGTAATTGAGGGCAGAACCGCTCTGAGATGTCCTTCCCAGACTAAGTAAAAATACCAACACATTCAGGGATCTGGGGCCTTTCTTTCCTCCAGCTCCACCCACCCCACACCCCAGTCCAGCTCACCGTGCAGAAGAATCACCCACATTTTGACCTGGTTCAGCCTCATTCAAGCAAGAAAAACAATCACAAAACAGTGTCTCCACCAAAAATTCCCAAGGAAACCTGCTTGAGTTTTCTAAATGGAAGAAGGGGAGCCTCATTTTTAATGTGCCTTTCTACTACAGAAAATATCAAACACATGCAAAAGGACAAATGGCATGACAGATCTAAAGTTCTCCATGCCCAGTTCCAGCTGGGATCGCTCCACAGATAATCGTGCCGCAGCTACTAGGCTGTGCACTCTCCCTCACCTGACACGTGGCGTGTCACAGTCGGTGCCCACGCTGCCTGTGCTTGCTTCCTGCAGGGGGACTTATGGTGCCCTTCAGTGCAGACGCTGGGCTCAGTCATGCAACACATCATGGCTGGTGGGATGCTCATAAACCCAACACAGGCAGAGGCTCACTTGAAAACAGCTCATGTGATAGCCTCTCTCCCATTCAGCCCAGGATAAGTCTGTGCTGGGCTGCTGAAGAAGAGTCAGGTCACCCTAGATCAGGTAATGGCCACCTGACACCCACATGAGCAATTCAAGCTAAAAGGAAAATTGTTTGGCCAAGTCTAACCAAGATCAGTAGAGCCACCCAGCCAGAGAAGCTTCATTTTCCACTACAAAATTGTTATTGTTCTCAGTGACACTGGGATGGTAGAAGATAATTATTAATCTACTTTAATCCTATCACACAAAATAATCTCTGAATTACAATAGCAACATTGCCACTAGCGTGATTACAGAAAACACAGTCTTTAAAATGTGTCCTCTGTGTATATATGACATTGGAGAAGTAAAGTTAAATTACTATATTTTAAGTCACTTAAAATAGTTTCTATTGTGTGGTTATGCCAGCAACTGGCTGCTAATTTAACGTGTATTTTGGGGTTGCCAGAGGTTGTTTAGTTTAGTTTTGTATCTTAATTACATAAAATATTTACAATTTCCAGAGTCAACTTTATATCATAAGATATATTCAAAATGGAGATATATTCAAATAAGATATATTCAAATTAAATATATTCTAATGGAGACACATTGTAAAACATTAAGTACCTCAATTCCTGAAGATGAAGTTGATTTAGTGCAGTTATAGGTTTTTATACTTTTACTCACAGGTGTTTCTCTAAGAAATGTATTAATGAGGTGTTTGCTTTTAGAGTTTTCTTTATTGACATGTTTATTCATTTATCTGTTCATTCTAATGGGAAACATGAGCTTTGTGGGTCAGAGACAGATTTTTAATGACTTGCAAAATATCTTTTGTTGTTTCCCCACACCCCAGACACCCACGAAGTGATGCAGTGAGAGCCAGATATGCATTACACATATGGGGGTTCTGTGCCACAGCAAGACTAGACCCCAGAATTATGAATCTCAGAGCTCTGTAGGGTGGTTGGTATAAGCACTCCTCCTTCCCCCTGGAGAGGAAGGGAGAGAGATTTTTGTTCTCTAATGTAGATGTAAACAAATGTAAAATCAACTGGTTTCTTCAACCCTGTGAAATGTAAAGAAAAGAAGAGGAAGAGTAGGAGAAGGAGGAACAAGAATGAGGAAGAAAAAGCAGTAGCAGCATGAAGTGCGAAGTAAGAATTTCTATCTTTCTAGAGGTCCTGTTCATCTCTTAACCCAGTTGCCAACAACCTTTACTCTGGAAACCCTGACCATGCAGATACATGAAAACAGTCACATAGGATTGTTTCCCAAAATTATTTAATTTGACTTGGTTTTGAACTTTATAAAGATAGCCCATCATATTCTGTGACCTTTTTTTCTACTTAATATTATATTTCTCAAATAGTATAACAGAACTAGGCATGCTTTAAAATTTGGGTATAATCACATGTAAAATCATCTTGTCTGGCATTTTCTTTGTGGGAATATGTTCAATTATTGGCTAAATGTCTATAATACTCACTAAAGTGTTTCATCTTTTTATTATCTCTTCAGTCATTTGGGATCAGTCATATTTTTCTAAAAACACATGTGTTTTAGCAAGGTTTCCAAAATTGTTAGCATAAAATTGATCATATCATTTTATCATATTATTTATCCTATTATCTTCTGTTTCTCTCTTATGCTCATTTTTTATTCTTAACATTGATTATTTGTGCCTACTTCCTCCCTTCTCACCAATATTGGTTTATTTCACTCATCTTTTTAAGCCAACTTGTGAATTTGATGATCCTTTGCATTGAATCTTGGCTATTTTATTGTTTCTGATCTTATCGTTATTATCTACTTCATTCTATTCTCTTTGCGTTTATTTCATTGGGCTTTGTCTAACTTCTTAAATTGAACTCTCTAGAGTTTAGCCTATTATCCTTTATAATATGTACATTTAAAACTATAAACATTTCTCAAAATATTGCTATTAAGCACCTTGAATATGTAATAGTTTTTTATTTACTGATAAGACATTTTGAAATCTCCA
The DNA here is from genome assembly GCA_963573935.1 of Arctocebus calabarensis. Classification (NCBI taxonomy): domain Eukaryota; kingdom Metazoa; phylum Chordata; class Mammalia; order Primates; family Lorisidae; genus Arctocebus; species Arctocebus calabarensis. Next base: position 24,073 of record CAUYON010165109.1, read on the forward strand.
CTTTATTTCCTCTTTGAGTGATAAATCAGTTACCAGTATTTTTAAATTTCTAAACATGTGTAGCTATTTTCTATCTCTGGCATTGATGTTAATATAATTACATTATAGTAAGCATGCATGTTGGATGAGGATAATTGTTTGAAATGTGTTACCAAAGGTTTTCTCTGGGCCTAGCAGGCATCCATTTTTATAAGCCTATGTATTAAGAACTTATATGCTCCAGTTTTCAGGCACGGGGTTTCTGTCTGCCCATTAAATTAAGCTTGCTAATTGTATTGCTCAAAATTACTTTAATTTCACTTCTTTTCAATGACTGAGAGAGAGGTATTGCATGTTCACAAGTAATGGCAAATGTATCATTTGCTTTTTATAGATTTGCCACATTTGGCTTTATATATATTTATATTCATTTTATTAAGGCCATAGGCCATGTAAGTTCAATTTTCTTATTTCCTTGCTAAATTTGAAATGTTATTATTATATAATGATCCTCATTTTTCTATGATACATTTTTGTTTGAGAGTAATATTAACATAACAGCTTTTTTTTTTTTTTTTTTTGGTTAACAATTGCCTAGAATATCTTTTAAACCCTTTTTTTTGGGGCAGTTTTTGGCTGGGGGCAGGTTTGAACCCGCCACCTCCAGTATATGGGGCTGACACCCTACTTCTTGAGCCACAGGTACCACCCTGCCTAAAATATCTTTTACATCTTTATTTTTTCATTTTCCACATTCTTATACTTTATGATTATTTTTTAATAGTATATATTAGTAGTTGAATTTTTCTTTTCTTAGTTATATCTGTCATATGACTGGTGAGGTTAACCCATTTAAATAGTGATTATTAATAAATCAGTACCCGCTTCTACTCTCTAATTTCAGGCTATTTGCCTCATTTTTTTATGCTTCTTTTCCTTCTAACATTTTTAAGTTTTCTTTGCTGTTTTTAAATCTTTGATTTGTCTTAGGTATTCTGTAGTACTGTCTATGTGAGTCTTTCTTTTCCTTTATTCTTCTTGGTACACAATTTGCCTCAAATATCTGTGGAATTGTGTCTTTCATCAGTTCTGAGAAATTATCCATAATCATCTTTTCACTATTGGTCATCTTTGATTCTATTTTCTCCTTTAATGCAATTAGAGATAAGTGAGCTCTTCTTATTTTATTCTCCATATTTCTTAGGCTGTCTTTCAAAATTTCCATATTTTCAGGGCCGAGCAACAGCTTCCTTGCAACTGGACACGGTGAGACTGGGGAGAGAAGACTTCAGGCATCGCTGGCTGGTGGGATCTGTGCAGAAACATCCCTTTGGGGATGCAGGGAGACAGTGTGATACTTCTGGACCCCCTGAGGAAGGCAAAAGCAGTGGAGATCTGGCAAGAGGTTGCATGTGTTTGTTCAGTCTAATCCTGCTGGCAGCTGTGGCTGCAGCAGCAGTGAGATTACAAACTGGAAAGGCCTTACCTGTGTGATGTTTGGGTTTCTTTTGGACTTGGCACTCGGTTGAACTGCCTTGGGAGAACTTGGGCAAGAGTGCAGAGGTCTTTGAGTGTTGTCTAAGGCCCCAAACTGGGCCACTGAGCCAGATGGAGCTACCAGTGTTTGGTTGTGGGCTGTGTGGAGCCATTGTGGGAGAACTGCCCTGGAAAGCTCCACCCTCAAGGTCACAGAACAAACATTGGGCAGGAGCGAGTAATCTAGTGACTGAGCAGCCTAAAGGCAGGGACTTAGACGCCTTGCAGCCTTAGCCCTCAGGGGCATAGGGTGAGACCGGTTTTGGCACACTGGGTAAGTGGATAGCCACTTAAGGAGTGATCCCAGCCACAAGTGCTTTCCTGGGAAAGCTTCTGCATAGCCCCAGTTAGCAATTTAAAGTGTCTTCTAAGCAGGCTGAGGAGGATTTAAGCTCTCCACCCTGTGGGGTTTGAGAAATCATTAGAGGCCTCTGGTCTCCATATTGTACAGCCGTATCAACATTATGATTAACATATCATACCCCAGAAGATCACCTCCTGCCCAGACAACATCAGCAAGATATATATACTGCTTTGTTTTTGGTTTTGTTTTGTTTTGTGGTGGTTTTTTGTTTGTTTGTTTGTTTTTATTATTGTTGTTTTATTTTTAATTTCAACATTTTCCTTAAAGATTTTTCTTTTCTTTTTTTCTTTCTTTTATTTATTCATTTTTCTAGTTTAAATATAATGTCCATTGTTGCCTTTTTCAACAATTAGAACTTCAATTTTGCTAGTGTTTCTACCTATATTGTTTCTTTCCCCAATTTTTTCCCATAAAGTTTTTGGTTTGCTTGTTTTGGTTTGATTTATTGCATTTTTGTCTTTCCTCTCTACTTGGTGGAGGTGGGGCACTGTGTTCACACAGGCTGGCAAAGAGCTGCTGACCTAACCACCCAACCTAGCACCCCAAGAAGGTTCTCAAGGTTGGGTCAAAGTACCCTACTGTACACCTATATTGCTCCTATCCCCCTCTTTCTGTGCCTCTCTTCTTTTGGTTGATAGTTACTTCTACCTACCCCCTCTCCTTTCTCTTTTTTCTTTTTTTTTTCTTTTTTTCTCTCTTTCTTTCTTTTTTCCCTTCTTGCTCTTCAATCTTCTCATCCTTCTGATCCAGTACCAAAAGGACTCATCAAAACCCTATTCCAGAGGCATGGCAACTTAAAGAACAGGAAGAAGTGAAAGGAAAATTAGGGCAAGGAAACAGATAAAAGAAATCACTCATGAGGAAGAATCAGCACAAAACTCCTAGCATCATGAAAAACCAGTCCAGAGCAACCCCCCAAGGGGCTGTGAGGTAGATACTGTAGAGGATTACACCTATAAGGAAATGTTAGAAATGACAGAAAGGGAATTTAGAATACAGATGATGAAAACAATCAAGGAAATGAAGGAAACAATGAAGGAAAATGCTGATAAAGTGGAAAAAGAAATCCAAAAACAGAATCAGTTATGAGATGAACGCT
>CAUYON010165112.1:0-24412 GCA_963573935.1 Arctocebus calabarensis
TGGTGCATCTTAGACAGGTTTAGACAAAACTTAATGCAGAATATAAATGTCTTCATACAATAACTAAGAAAATGACATGATGGCTATGCCAAACAGTATGATGAAAATGTTTCAGATTGTATATGAAACCAGCACATTGTACCCCTTGGTTGCACTAATGTACTCAGCTATGATTCAACAATTAAAAAAAAAAAAAAAAAAAGAAGTGGTCTTTGTGCCTCCTTCCCCTCCCTGTGTATCTCTCTCCTCCCTCTGCTCCTTCCCTTATCTCAAAGATACCCAGCGTCCCTCTTTCCCCCCAGCTGCCCTTAGAAACCAGGAGGTATCCTGGGGTCACCTCAACCCTTCCATGTAAAACAGCTCATTCGAGTCACTTCATAACCAGGAATTGAAGATGCGTGCTTTTAGAACTCCTGTGTCACAGGAAAATTAAGAAGTTATTTGCTCCAATGTTGCTCAGGAAGCAAATATCAGAGCCAAAACTTGAACTCAAACTCTCAGAACTCTGATTCCCTTGGCAGAACATTCCATGGAGGAATTCTTGTTCTGAACAGAAACTGCTCCTTTTCCACACGGCCAAGGCTGCCAGATAACAAAGTGGGGTTGGCATTGCTGTGACATTTACTTTCCTGATTTGCTGTCTTTTGTAAGCAACTCTCCATCCCTCCAGGACTTGGTACCAATATTTATTCCTCTGACATCAAAGGTGGTTTGGTTCAGCAAGCCAGGAGCTGGGAACCACAGATTGGATAAGAGGGACATTCAGAAGTGGAAATGGGGAAGAAAATGTGGGAGAGGGGAAAAGATACTTAAAAGCAGTGGCGCTGATTCCTGAGGGATAGGGTTGTGCTTGAGGGTTTGTTGAAGGGGACATATTGGAAAGAGAAGGATGTTGAGATGAAAGGCAGGCTCCGCGAACCCAGGAGCAGGAGGAAAGTGGAGAGGAAGGCAGAGCTGATACGGTGTATGCCTGGATAGTTGTCTCTGGATTTGAGGGCAAGAAGTTCCCCTTGTTCAAATCTGAAGCCTCAACACCTAACACAACTGATGTAACAGGTGTTTCATAAACATCTGTGGATATAAAACTGAAGTCAGGAAAAAACTAGAATAAAGTAAAATGGAGTCTGTGATATGGGTTTGGGATGAATAATTAATGGCAACAATATAACTGAGGCCAAATGGTAAAAGTCAGTGATATTCAGACATAGACTCTGATCATATTGCAGTTGAAACTTTGAAAGCTGAAGGGAACAGAGAAACCACAGAGACGCACCTGCTGATTTTACGAGGAAAGTCAGTGAACCAGAGAGAGGATTAAGCATTCCTCCAAAGCATAAATAACTATTCAGAGGAAAATAAAGGGTTTATATGTGGTAATCCAGATTTAAAACTTGAATATGAACTGGAAGGGCAGCATGCTACCTTCGTCCCAGAGTGGTGAGAGCCTTGGTGAGTATAACAGTAAATTATATTCCAAGGTATACTTTTAGTACTTGGGCAAAAAAAAATTCTCACTTTTATAGTGCAATTTCCCTTTATTGTCATACAAAATCTATGTGTCAAAACAAAGAGACATTTTAAAAGTTTTCTGATATTAAATCTGAAGTGATAAGGAGAAGATATGTGCGTACATAGTCATATATTCTTTTTTTTTTTGTTAAAAAAATGGAAGAAATATTCTGCCTGTCAATCACATGGCAGATCTACTTTAGATAGAGTTTTACATCTAAAACTCTTATTCTATTTAAGTTATTTCCCATTTATCTATATGCTTATACTTAAACACACAAATTTATCTTTAATTTCAGATAACTAGGTGTGTGGCATCTTAAGAAGTTTTATTGCCTTCTGAAGAGGTAGGGTGAATAGATTTCATTTTATTTTTTAATTAATTAATTACTTTTTATTGAGACAGAGTGTCTGTCACCCTTGGTAGAGCGCAGTGGCATCATAGCTCACAGCAACCTCAAACTCCTGGGCTCAAGTGATTCTCTTGCCTCAGCCTCCCAAGTAGCTGGGACTAAGGGTACCTGCCACAGTGCCCGGTTATTTTGTTTGTTTGTTTGTTTTAGTAGACCCAGGCCAGATTCGAACCCACCAGGCTGAAGGTTCCCTAACCACTTAGCTACAGGTGCCCTCTAATTTTTTTTTTTTTTGTAAGATATAGACTCACTTTGTCACTCTTGGTAGAGCACCCTGGTGTCACAGCTCACAGCAACCTCAAACTCTTGGACTCTAGTGATTCTCTTGCCTCAGCCTCCCAAGTAGCCGGGACTACATGTGCCGAACACAACATCCAGGTATTTTTAGAGACAGGCTCTATCTCTACTCAGGCTGGTCCTGAGCTCAAGCAATCTACCCTCTTCAGCCTCCCTCCCAAAGTGCTAGGATTATAGGCATGAGCCACCATGCTCAGGCAGGGTGAATAGATTTTAAAGGTTCCTAGTGATTTTTCCTCTGGGGGAGCAAAGGACTGGGATAATTAGTTCAGACATTCCCTTCACCAGGAATTTTAGTTCTCACTGTTGTTGCCACCATTTTAATTGCAAGAGAGTGGACGTGATGAAAAGCCATGGTCTAACTTTCTCACGTCAAATGTTGATGGGAGAGTTGATCCTGTTTCCAAAGAAAAAAGAAGTAGGAAAGGTCAAGATACTGAAATAACATTGGCTGAAAGATAGATGGCAATTGAAACCTAAAAATGGAAAAGAATCCAGGCACTTACCTGGGTTTGAAATTTATGCAAATAAGCTTGAATTTGAAAGAGAACAATGCTAAAGCTATGTTGCAAAACCCTAAGAAAATAAAAATAATAAGACAATAGAAACCATAGAATAGTATTCTAACTCTAATGCACAGAGTTCCTGAGAATAACAGGGCTACCTACTGAGAGTGATGGGGAGCAAAAAGGAGGAATACAGGAGCGTCTGAATGACATGATTGAGGATATAAGTTATGTGGAAATGAATGAAAAGCTGCTAGAACTAGAAAACCAAAGAGCAAATAATTTATCCACAAAAGATAATGGTGTAGGAAGAAGACTGACACTATATACATTCTTATAAACGATAAATAATGGAATCAGAGCAATATTACTAATGGAAAGGATGATAGTTAATGAGCAAAGGAAGTCACATAAATTAGAAGATAGAGAAATGAAGGAAGAAATTATGTAAGGAAAGTCTCTCATAATGGATTATTGTTTGATTTGGATTGGTGGCATGTTTGCAGGTGTGACAGTTTATAAATTTTTTAAAAAAGTAGTTAACTAATGACAATGACAATGAAAGAAAAAGACAACAATAATGACAAGTATAATTTAAAGAGGTAAAATAATTTTTAAAAATGAATTTAAATAGTACTCAAAAAATTTCTAGAAGACCGAAGAGCGACCTTTCTCATAATGCCATATGTTTTGGTGAAAAGCAAGAAGTCTACTTTGTATGAAGCAAGGACTTTCCTTACTTTAAATCGGTAAGAAAATTCAGATGACCTATAATTTTTTTAAATGGCCAGCACATAAAAGGAAGAAGCACAGAGCAAGTAGGTGATAGTTGTAATATCTAAAACTTACCACATGTTAAGTGCATCTCTGTTCCAAGGAGTTTTAAAAATATTAAAAGATAAGTATGTCCTATAAAATCTGTTTTCATTTAAGTAAAGACATTCCTGTTGATATTGATACTTAAGTTATCAAATTTTAACATTTTCTATCATGGGAAAAATGTCACAGGAAATTTGAAAAATAGTTTTATAAAACTTTCTAGCACCAGAACTTCGTTAGTCTATCGAGGGAAATAATGGTACATTAAAAATTCTTTTGCCCTTGGTTTTCATTTGTGTCTAAAAAAACAGGGGAAAGTGTCAATTAATAGATTCCTGTCAGATTATTTACTTCACAGATCTGTGACTAAGTTTATTCGAGCGCAGTTTTCATGGAGCTACGCAGATTGTTTTTTTCAAACCTGATAAGTCTAAGCTTACAGGTGTGCCTATTTCCTGCTGCTCTGAAAACGTGACCAATCTTTCCCTGTGACAGGATCACACCACAGCTTGTAGCCACTCTGTGCAATAATCTGCAAATGATAAAGACTTCACAGGGCAGACCCACATGTACTTGTAGAAAGATCCCTGTCAGACACAACAGGTGTCTGTGACAACCGAGAGTGGGTCGGCAGAGCTGGCACATTCAGCAGCTCAGAGAGCCGATTTTTAGAGGCAGTTGCTGTGTATGACTTTGCTGGAGTACATGGTCCTGGAAGCCTCCCTAAAGCCAGTGGTTCTAGATAAAAGAGAACAACATTTATCCATGAAACTGCTAAGTGGCTTTAAGAAAAAGAAAAATGCCAAGCATGGCCTTTAACTCCAAGATGACAGCAGATCGTGGGCAAAAAGCAAGCCATTTCAAAAACGCCAGGGGAAAGAACTTTGAGAGCACTGCAGAATGTTTAAACTTGGCATAAAACAAATGAGTGCATTTGGCAAGCAAGCATGGGGTGTGGAGTGTTGACTTCTCTTCATGAGCTCGGGTTCTTACAGCATCGTACACATGTGATACCCTTACGGACACTGAATAAAACAGGGAAGAACTGTTCTAGCTGGAATAAATAGCATTTACAAAATGAGATTTTAAAGCCTGGGACCTTCCCTGAACAAAAACATTAAAGAAATTCTTATATAAACCTATCCCTGGGTCATTTATCCATATAAAGTACATTTTCTTACTTTAAACTCTTTTGAATTTTAAACTTAGATAGAAAGCTTAACCAACCAAACTACAGAAAGGTTAAATAACAAAATCAAAGGGCAGAACTTGAATATAAGTTCTCCAATCCCCAGGAAACTTAGGATTTCATAAGGATATTTTCTTAACATCATTACATACAGAAAAGAAAGATAATATAGAACATTTTATGTCTGATTGAAATAAAATGTAAATAAAAACTACATCTTTGCCCTTACTGCTTTATACATATATATTCAATACTTTGATTCTAATGAGTTATTTTCTTAATAAAAACCATGAGCTATTCAATAAAGAAAAGATAATATTTAAGGTGCTGGATATCCCAATTATATTGATTTAATATTTATACATTTTGTGAACATATTGAATTATCTCATATATCCTGAAAATATGTGCATTTACTATGTACCAATGAAAAAAAACTAGAAAACCACAAAATTGCTATCTCAAAGAAAACAAAAATTAAATAGCATGAGCTATTTAAGAAAACTAGTTCCATTACTTCAAAGTTTTGCTTTATTTTAATCAATCACAACTATGGGAGGAGAGGTTGGGGGGTTGTTATTATATTCTGTAGCAATTATTTGGTCCAGATTAATTTAAATCTCATATTTATTAGTTTTGTTTCTGAATAACTTTAGGCCTATTGAAAGTCACAATAACTTTTAAAATTTGATCAAAGACATTTAAATAACAGGCTTTAGGAAATAACAAATGAGCAGGAAAAAGAAACCCCATCTATATTGGTAGAACATCAACACAAGAATTACTTAGTTTGACCTTGTTACTATTCCATTCCCAACTATGAGCAGATACCTGTATGGTTGTCAATGAGCTTAGAATCAAGAGAGATGAAATTAATCTCCATTTGATGTGGTTTACATTTCTATTTTCCTTTTATTTTTAATTTTTTACATGTACATGTGTTTATTAGGTTTCCACTTTTTGCCCTCACAGAATTAAAAAGGCTTAAAATTTAATAACAATAACAATGTTGAAGATAAGGACTAGAAACAAAAACCTCATAAAGAATGAAGGAAGATAAATACATTCAGAAAAGAAATCAGGCAATTGCTGCATCGAAATATTAAGCAATAATAATAATGCAAAGAATGTAACATTCACATTGTCAGATCGGAGTGTCTATTATAGAATGCTCCATTTGATATGGTTTACATTTCCATTTTCTATCTTCCTGCCCTTTGCCAGTGTGCCAGATTGCTTTTAGTACACCTGTACTCCACTCTAAAGGTAAGCCATTACTCAAGTTGAGGATAATATTAATAATATCAATAGTTAATATTTATGGGGTGCATCACATTCCTAGCTGTGCTAACCATTTACATTCAATCACTCATTTGATCTTCACAGTTCTACAAGGTACATATCTGAGTGTCAAGTATTCTAATATGCACCCCCATACACATTCTAGCATCCTGAAGTTAAGATGCATCTTCCGAACAATGCCAAGTCATTGAATTATGCTTTCTTAGTTGTATATAAATTACTGGTGCAGCTCACATTGGATGATGTCTTGGAATTGAAGACAAATAGCCCTTTCCCCATTGCATAAAGTTTCAAATTAAGATTAGAGAAGTTGAGAAACTTGTCCAGGGCCACATAACCATTTCCAAGCAGTCTGCCTGCAGCTGTTCTTGCCTTCTAAGCCCTGCGTCTCTGTCAGTTTCTATGGCCCCCTTTTAGGGTATGTCTCACAAAATCATTCCTCTCTCAGAAATGAAAAGGTTCACACAATCTGTATTTAAACTTGCCTCAGGGCTACATGAAAATCAGGAACTCTAAAAGCCCAGGACTAGAAAGGCTATCCTGTTTTAAAATAGCAATATCAAAAACCAAGAAAAAGAAAGAAAAAGATGAGAGGAAAAAAAAAAAACCTGGTCAAACAATCATTTCTTATTTTATTGTTTCATTTGCATTCAAACTTTCAGTTTGAAAAACTCAACTTTTAGACTAAGACCAGTTAAATGTTGCTAATCAGGAAAAAGACATGTATTTATTTGATCAAGCCCCAGATGCCAATTTGTGTTTGTAACCAACAGCAAACGCAGCAGACATAGATTGCTTTTCATTTTTTTCTTTTTTAACTATAAATTTAGTTGATCAGGAAGAATTTTCTGTGGTTTTGAGTTAATTTAGAAGAAAAGCATTGCGAACATGGTCTATGTTGTGGAGTGTGACTACTAGCATTATCTCTGGTAGCTCTCTTTATCAAATCATTTCTTTAAGCATGTCAGATAAAGTGTAATGTGATATTACTAACATAAGTGGCAACGTGTTCAATATTCAAATTTAAAGGAAAAAACTCATTTAGCTTCCTTTTCTTTTTTTTTTAAGGCAAGGGGTCTCACTTTCTGTCACCTGAGCTAGAGTGCAGTGGTGCAAGTATAGCTCATTGTAATTTCAAAGTCCTGAGCTCAAGTGATCCTCCCATCTCAGCCTCCTGAGTGGCTGGGATTATAGGCTGGCACCATCTTGCTCAACTAGATTTTTGTTTAACTTTTTCTTTTTTTGGCCGGGGCTGGGTTTAAACCTGCCACCTCTGGCATGTGGGGCCAGCGCCCTACTCCTTTGAGCCACAGGCACTGCCCTTGCTCAACTAGATTTTTAGTTATTGTCTTATTTTTAGAAACAGGGTCTCCCTATGTTGCTCAGGCTAGTTTTGAACTCAAATGAGCCTTCCAAAATGCTGGGATTACAAACATGAACCACTGTGGCTAGTTTACATCATTTAATTTGTTTATGTTAAAACAATTTTCAGGGCAAATATTTGTGTTCTACAATTTTCTTGCTATCTAGTACATCCATAAACTTTGCTATAGTTTTAGAACTTTTTACATTTAAAAACATGTATGGATGCCTTGGTAAAAGTAATTTAGTGGGAAAATACTTATAGACATTTACTGTGGCATCTTAATGTTAGAAAGCGTTAAATCTTTTATTGATGATAAACTTATAATATTGGGGAGGGGGTTTAAACAGCTATACTGGCAATAATCATTTATTAATCTCCAGCCACATATCAGGAACTGAGCTGGGTTTTGATATTCACAAGTGACCAGAATGGAGACAGTGCCCTCCTTGGACTTGCAGTATAGGAAAATGTGTAAATAGACAAATGTCTACACACAGTGGGTGCATGACATCATAGACATACGAAAAAAAGAGTCCCAGAAAAGAAATTGATTCCATGTATACTGAGTTAGACACAGACTCCAAGACACACCGTATCCTCAGACTGCCTACATACACATCAGTGGTTTTATATTGTTATCTCATGAGAATACTGAACCACAAATTCCCTGTTTACATCTGAGTTGAAAGGGAAAGACATTTGAAGCTTCTTTGTAAACATAACACTTTCAAGTCACAATAAAAATGACAGTGTAATCATCAAGATGAAAGAAAAATGGCTATTTTTATATTCACGATTTACTGTGCATTAGACTAAATTCAGTGCCCGGTCCCAGATCCTCAAGGGGAAACAAGGAAGTAGGACAACATTCTCACATTAACATCAGAGCAAGTAGTATCTTCACTTAGTTCGAAAAATTCAAAAGGCATAAAATGTTTCAAAATATTAAAAAGGTATAAAAGGACACCCCCAAGCTGCCAGTTTCAATCCTAAGAGACAAAGCTTGCAGAGATGTTTTGAATATGAAAATAAATGTTCTTTTTTTAGTCCTCTGATTTTCTTCTCCTTCCTTTCCTTCTATCTCTCTCTTCCCTTTTCCTTCTCTACTCCTCTCGGTCTGCTTTCCCTTTCTTTTTTCCTTCCTTCTTTCTTTCCTTTGATTTTAAACACATTTAGCAAAATAATACTATACTCCTTATTCTTTCCTGACTTTTTTCATTTAAGACATGTCAGAAAATCTTTTTTTACCAATAGATGATACATTTTGCCATTTTTATAGCCGTATGCTTTTCCCTTGAATAGATGTATCAGAATAGTTTATTTAGTAGCCTATGCTTAACCTTAAACATATGTAATTCCAGTAATATAAGTACTTTTATACTTAGAGAAAATTCTTAGAAGTAAAAATGATGAGCTGAAGGATATTCCCAGTTGGAACTATAATACTGCCAAACAACCAAATATCTTGTTCTGGCTTTGATCATTATGGAGTGCCTTAAGAGTCTATCTAAAATGTCAAACAATGTCAATACAAAATATATAGAATGCTCTCCATAGCAATGGGATTATCTGGGTTTTAGTTAATTTGTCAACAAGTTTCACGTTTTGGTTTCTTTCCTTTGCAGACATGATCTAAGGTTCTCTGCTGAGTACAAAAGCAGAATGAGATCTAGGATGTATGGGCTTGTTTCCCAATAATGCTTTAATATCAAAGAAAAGTAATTTATAGTAAGAAATTTCAGTTCTACTCCACCTCTCTCTTCTGTCATCTTCTCCATCATTCAGCCACTGATGTTCAAAGCAAATCTGTCTTTAATATAGTTACTACACTCTGTAGGATTTGGATAATCTTTCTGCATGCTTTTATGAGCTGGAATTAGAGACAGCAACACAATTCAGCCTCTTGCTGTGGAAACCACAGACTTCTAAAGGGCATTCTGCCTGGACATCACTTCATTGAGAATAAGCTCTGTCCCTTGGGCGCCTTGAAAACTGCCTGCATGACTTGTTGCATCACATGACTGTTGGCAGTAAACTTAAATTTAAACCAGAGACAAAACAGAGTATTTCACCTCCTCACAATTGAAACCCCTCCAAGTTCTGGAAAGTTCCCTTCCTGTTAGACTCCCCACCCCAGTCTATCATCTAAGCATCCTTGGTTTGAAATCCACTTAAAAGGGTCAACTCCCCTTGAAGGATCATTCGACATGGGCCAGGTGGCCCAAATGCAGGGAAAGAATATTGGTGTTTGAAACTTTGTCTTCAAAATTCTACATAATATGGCAGGGTCATGAGAATCTACCTGTTTACCTTGTGGGATTATTCATGTAGGGCAGACAATCCTGGAATGAAGATGGTTTGGGGGTGGTGTGTGGTGTGGTGACATGTTATACGCTGTGTGGAAAAAATGTTGCCCAATATTTTTATAAGTTGCCTTGATTGAGTGGAAGGAGCAAGTGGATTTATGAACTAAACAGATCATTGCTCTGTCTTTGGTTCCTTTGGATTAAGAGAATTCCTTCCCGGAGAGAATCCAGTCTCTAAAATTCATTCAGCAACATCCTTCTATCTGACATGGTGGCACACTCAGGGAGTCAGTGAAGTTAGAATACAAAGTTCCCCCTTCCTGTCCTAGCACACTGATTTATTTCCTCTACCAGGAGAAAAGATCTCCTTCAAGGAAACAGCTAATCTGGAAATAATAAGCTAGCACAATAGCTAGAAAAACCAAGGTGTTTTAAATAAAGGGATGACGTTGTGTAATGGGACATTGCTTACCCAATGTTTTCCTGCAGCAACTTTGACATTGGGAAGATGAGAATGAGGGTCAGCCTAGGCCTTTAGTTCCACGTGTGATAGAACAGCCAAAGGGAAACAGTGAAAGGGTAGTGGGAGTGTAGTAGAGGCTGAGGATGATCTCACTAATCAGTGCTGAGTTATACAGAGAGGGAAGATGAGTCATGGTCATGGAAACCAGTGTAAATGACAAATACAGAAATAAAAAGTTACTCTGAGAAACCAGTGGAAGTGAAAATAGTAGGAAAACACAAGGAAGAAGGGGTGATGGATCAAAAACACCTCGTCAAAGACAAAGAATAGAGGGGAGTGCCTATGGTTTGGCCAGGTGGTGAGACTAGTGAGTAGCCGGGAGGGTAAAAGGGACTGTGGAGGGGAGTCTGAAAAGAGAGGCCAGTTTTTTAGATTTTTAAAAAGCCAAGCAATGAGATAACTGCTTTGGTATGAACTTTTTAAAGAATAAAGGAATACATGGAAGTCTATCCCATATCTCAGGATCTCATGGGCCAGTGTTGTTCATTGTATTGAAAACTCCACAGCCTCCCTGGTCAGCGAGGCTCACAGCTGGCTGTGTTAAATGCTAACTATAGCAACAGCATACAAGGCGGCTGGCCCAGCCGAAGAGGGTGTATGATGGTTGCCTTGGAAGAGAAATATTTTGCCCCTCCACACAGTGTGGCTTCCCTCCTCCCTCTCTCTTTTTTCTTGGGCAGAGCAGCAGAGAGACAGAGGTCTATCTCATGTTCATTCTCTTATGAGGGGTATGTGGGCCCATGCTGTTCAGGCAAACTTCTCTATGTGAGAGGGGCTGACTCTGAGTCATTAGGAACCCACATATGGTTTCACTTCCGAAGACATCTGGAAAGCGAAGGTCAAATATCATGTCATAGAGATGTCCTGGTGAACACAGGGAGCGAGCTGACTCTGTTCTCTTTGGGAGATTAGGAGGGAGTGAAATCGAGCTTGATGTGGATGGAATGTTAGTGAGGAATTAGAACGGGGAATTAGAGTAACGTTCCTTTTCCTTTTCTCCCCCTCTCAAATTACCTCCAAGAGGATAGGTAGGGGCAGGATACAATAGGAAAGGAGGGCAGAAGGAGAGACATGAGGGATCACAAGAATCTAAATAAAAACACAACCCTCCAAAAAGAATTAGAAGGTTTTCAATCTCATTTAACTACCCACGTTATGTCTCACAGGGTAGATTCTCATTAATACTACTTAGAGAATTTAGATATAACTTCTATTCATTCACTGTAATTTGTTTCTAAAGACATTTTCATTTAATTGTACATGATCTAATAACTTTGTCATATTTATACACAAAAAAATTGTCGACAAAGAGAGCATATTCTTATTATAACAGAAACAATTTATGAGCATTTCCTACCCTCCGCACCACTGGCACCAAGAAATGTGATAGCCCAATAGAAAGATGAAGCAGAAAGCACTCCCTCCCCTCCCTAAACATATAACAAGTTCCCTCAAGTCTAATCCCCCCAGCAAAGGATCCCACATTTTTTCATTAATACAATGCAAAAACATATGGCTGAGAAAAAGAACATAAAGAAATGAGTAGAAGAACTATAGAATTCAAAGAAAACACATTCCCTAGTTCATACCCACATCTAACTGCATAAGAGATTTCAATGAATATCAGATGTGATTTTCAGCATATATTTTGCTTAAATAAAAGAAATGAAATACAAGAACTTCTCTGTGGAGCAGTAATGGTATTTTCTTTCCTTATATTGGGTTATAATTGTATAGGGTTATTGCAATGATTAAAATAAGATAATATTTGTGAACTGTTAAAGAGATATATAAACTTATAACCCCAAATTGTAAAAACTAATTATTACTGTTCAGGAGGTGTAGATATGGTTATGGGTACAAAGAAAGCATAGATTTGGGGCTTAAATGTGTACCAACCTCAAGACATAAATTAGAAGAAAAAGATTCCTGACATTAGTGTTTTTAAAAATTTGTTCATTCATTAAAGTAAATTTCAGAGAAAGTAATTCAGTCCTCATTTGTGTGTGAGAGTGTGTGTGTTTCACAGTGGAATATGACATGTGGGAAGAAAGGCCCTGCCCAAAAGGTTCCAATTTTCTTAGGAAGCTCTGAGATCAGGATAAAAGAGTAAAAGGGGGGAGGAAAGGAGGAAAGAAAGGAAAGTAGAGGAGGAGAGGGAAGGAACAAAGGAGGAAAAAAAGCCAAAGTAAGACTCAACAAGTAGATGATTCTTAGCTTTCTCAGAGTAACTTGCTGTTCTCCAACGCGTGCACACTGCTGCCCTGCACCACTATTTGAGAGTGGGCTTGTTTTTTAATCTGAGGCTTTGACTTCCTTTCATCTCTCTGAATCTGATCTAGTTCATCTTTAGAAGGTGCTTAAGGGACTGAGGACCGCAAAGACTCACTTTAAAGAAGATTAAGGTAAATAACAGGTTGAGGAAGGATTTTTTTCTTCTTTTTTGAGTTCAGGCTTCTGAGAATATTTTCACATTTACTTCTATTTAAAGCAAAATATAATTCCTTTACTGGAGTCAGAAGCTGGAATCACAATATCAGCAGGAAAGAATATAGTCTACATTCATTTACATGTGATGGCAGGATGCTGAGTGTAAGAATTCCCAACCCTATTCTTTGAAAGTGAGCTGTTGTTCCTTTGATCAGCACTTATTTGTTCAACACCTACTAAGTGCTGAGCATCACTGTCTTCTGGGCCCTGGGGATATAGCACTGAACAAAACTGCAGTGCTCTTAAGCAGCTGACATTCTTGGCAGTGGGAGCTCAGGTAGTAAGTTGGAGACATCCTAAATGCCATTTATTTTTCAGAGATTATTTTCTTTATACAGTAAGTCTAAGACATCAAATTTTTGAAATTCTAGAATCAAGAAATAAACATTTTAAAAATCCTCAAACATTTGAGAAAGTTGAAAAATATACATATATTTTAGCAATTTTTAAACAAATCTCAAATGATTTTGTTAGTTTGAAGAATAAAAATAGGTTATTAAAATGTGATCTTTTTCCAGAAATTTTTAATTTTTCATACTCAGGGACTGAAGACTCAAATGAAACATGAGTCAAGAAGAAAATTATTTTTCCAAATTCTTTGGAGAGGAGAGAATTGGAGGGAAATGTTTTTAAAAAATATTTCCTCCTAAGTTTTCTAGTTTAGTTTTTATTGTGTTCCCATAAAGCTCAGTCCAGTGTCCTGTCTTTTATAGCTTTTCCATAAATGTATATTCACAATTATTTTATAAGTATAAGATAATTCTTGATTTAGAGAGCACCTCAAATTTGTTTTAGAACAAAATATTTTATTAGTTTGGAGCTGAAAAAGAACCATATTATGATATGGCTTAAAATTAGTTCAAATCTTTCAGAAACCAAAATTTTCCTTTTGAAAATGGGAAGTGTTTATACACTATTGTTCAAAGTTTATTGGAAATGATGATATAGGTTTATTTTGTAACCCATTGAAAAAAGATCATTTTTATAAAATTGCTTCATTATTTTATGATTTTTTAAATTCTACATAATTAAGTTACTTACAATATGACTTGCCCTTACTTAACATAATTTGGGGAACAAGTGGTTTGTTCAAAAGGAGGTACAAGATGGAGAGATAATACTATGGCAGGCATAAAGAGGACTTGGGCAGAACACAAGCCAAGGATTAACATAATTGCAAAGAAGTTGTGATCTGAACATTGAGTTTATTTTGTGGAAGTGGGGTGTTAAGGGTCAGCCAAGGTTGATTACTAGGAGCCAAGCAGGGGAAGTGCCAGAGATGTGGCTTGGAGATAACACAGACAATCTGTAACCTGTGAGACTAACCCAGAACCTGAAAGCAGGAGTGTAGGAAACCCGGTAAGATTTTCCTCTTTAGTCTAGCAAGGAACTTTTAAGGATATGACTGTGTACTTTTAGGCATCCTCTTAAAGGCACTGACCAACACCTAACTACCAGGATTAATAGATTTTAGTTGGGAAGGGAAATAAACATTTTTCCCCAAGAATTACCAGTAAGTTCAATGAGATCAATGACTATATTGGTATTAGTTATCCATAGCTGTATAAATTATCCCAAAACTTAACAGCTTAAAATACACATTTACTGTCTCCCAGTTTCTGTGGGCCAGGTACCCAGGTGCAACTCAGCTGGGTGTCTCTTTATCTGTATATCCATTAAGAAACACTTAGGTTGATTCCATATCTTGGCTAATGTGAATAATGCTGCAATAAATGTGGGATAGGCATGACTTTTATATAATTAATATTTGCATGAAATATATTTTGCTATTCATTAATTTTAGACTATTTGTCACTTTACACTTTATATATGTCTTTATATATATTATATATAATCCAGGCCTGTGAACTTTATCTTTCATTGGACAATTTAGTCCATTTACATGTAATGTAATAATTGACATGGTTGGTTATAAGTTTACTGTCTTGTAATTTGTTTTTTATTTATTTCAGATGATTTATAGTATTTTCCCCTCCTTTCCTACATTCTTTCAGATTGAGCATTTTGTAGTATTTAATTTTATCTCATCTATTGGCTTATTTTCATACTTTTTTGTTTTTATTTTCTTAGTAAGATTTATAATATGCATTTTAGTATATCAGAGTCTACCCTCAGTATTATACTAATTAATGTATATAGCAAGAATATTACGACAGTATAATTCCATTTTCCCCTTCCCATCTTTATATATTCTCATATTTGGGAATTACAAATATGTTATAAATGTTGTGATTGTTTCTTTATTAAAGAGTTAATTAAATTTTGAAGAAATTATGATATGAAAAAGCATCTTATATTTACTTTTACACTAACCATATTTAGAACTCTTCATTCCTTCACAGAGAATCAAGCTTCCTTATATCATTAACTGAAGGCCTTCTTTATACTTCTTGCTGTGGAAAGCTCTTGGCGATGAATTATCTCAGATGTGGTTGTTCTGAATGCATCTTTACTTTGACTTCATTTTTGGAGGCTACTTTAACTAGTTATAGAGTTTAAGATTCACAATCTTTTCTCTTGCAGCAACAGCATCGTGTCACTGCAGCCTGCTTTTTTCTCCACTAAAACCTGGAGGTGGAAGTTTGATTTTATAATTCTATTTTACTTCTGAACATTTTTTATAAGCAAGGCAGTTTCTAAAAGAAGACAGTGTCTGGATGATAGAGGAAAGTGCAAAGAGATTTTCCTGCAAATCTAGCTGACAGAGACATTTCCATCACTAGGTCTCTGTATTCCTAAATTCTTAGTGGCAGTGTGTTTTAATTAATGGAATCTAAGACTTGGAAGCACATTGCCTCTCTCTTTCAAGCCCCTAAGTTTACAGATAAGAGAGACAGGGGCGTGGCTTTTCTCAGCTCACAGATGTTAAGTGATTACTGCAAGTAGTTACTAGCAGAGCCACAATTTAAAAATCACATCACATATCTATGTTTATTATCCATCCTGTGCCTAGCATTATGCTAAGTTCTTTAGAGTCACAATAAACTCCACTGAGAAAGCCTACTAGGGAGGTTAAGTAAATTGTCAAGGGAACTGACTAGTAAGTGACAGAGAAGGAATGTGCTTCAAAACCTGTCTGACTCTGTAACCTATGCTCTTAACCTACACCCTGAAGAATTTGTCTCACTTGTACCATGCTCCTGGTGCTTTGTTCCAGTGGTAACAATGAATGCCTGAACTGATAGTTTTGTCCAAATTTACTGACATATTTGAAGCAAAACCAATGGGCAAGACCATTAAATTCTGACACCAGTAAATCCAGTGCTGATGAAGAAAATGTAGCTTTTCTCCTTCATGGCCCTGTAACACTATACTTCTTTCTAAGGCCAAACTCAATGTACTCATATGTACTCAATACTAATGTGAAACCAACATACAAACAAGTACATGCACATATGAACAATAAAACACAAGTATAGTCTAGTACAGGGGCAGCGGGAGGAGGAGGAAAGGAGGACAATTGGCAGGAGGAGGGAGGGCATGAGGCGGGATCTCACCTAACTGTGTACATTGTGAGGGTTTATAACACACCCCTTTGTTGAGGGGCTCTTTTAGAACTGGAACTTTACCCTAGAAGTGAGAACAATGTAATATAAAAATTTGTACCCTCCTATAATTTCAAATTTAAAAAAAATTATGTATCTGGGCCACTCACAGGCTCAATGCACCAGGCCTAAATCTTTTCCCACTCATAAATGGGCTGCCCTAAGACCAGTGTTTTTCCAACTGAGGACTGTGACCCAGTAGTGGACCATGAAGTCAAGTCAGTGGGTCATGACCAGTGTATCTTTTTTAATTAAACAAAATACAGCACATTCTCTCCTTTATCATTGACACACACTAATATTTTAAACTTGAAGGGGATTTTCTTTATTCATTTTGGGTGGCCTTGGGTAGAGATAGTTTTTTTTTTTTTAATTTTGATTTTTCTTGAGTTAACATTCATTCCATATTTAGTTGACTAGAATCAGCATAAATCCCGACCAAGAAAAGCCCCTTGCAGATTCTCCTTAAAAGAAGATTCTCCATGTTCACTTATGGTCTGTTTATATAAAAATTAACTCAGAGTGCTGTAGTAGTCTTTTCAGCTTTCCCTTTGCCTAGACTTAGAATCTATGACTTCTCAGGTTAATTGTACCAGTCTAATTCCTGCCTCCACCATGCAACTTAGAGCCTCAGTGCTTCTCTAAAACCTGGAGAGCCCTGTGAAGCTTCAGCTGCCTCCTCAAGGCAGAACTGAGAGGCTGAAAGTCAACCTGAATTCAAGTGGTAGTCCCACTCTCTCCCCAAATGTAAAACCACATTGAAATATTTGTCCTCTGTGCTTTGTTCCTAAAATAAACAATATTTAACTAAGTGTGGTGGAGAGGGTTACCATTCGCCACCGCTGATAAATAAACTGGTAACTACAATGATGAGGGACAAGTAGGGGTACTTTGTGGTCTTGAGGGGAATTGAAAGTTCTCTTTCAGTGGAGACAGGCTACAAAAGATGAAAATCATCAAAACAAGGAAATACTTCTTTTTCTTAGAATAGAAGCTTTCTTTGCTGCAGTGAGCAAATATGTTTTTGCCTTTAGTTGATTGCTCATTAACAGGTACAGGACCTTGTCAAATCATTTTTCTGATACAGAGATTAAGGGTAGAAGTGCAGCTAAATTTCATTTCCCTATTTTTTTTTTTTTTTTTTGGTAGAGACGGAGTCTCAATTTATCGCCCTCAGTAGAATGCTGTGGTGTCACACAGCTCATAGCAATCTCCAGTCCTGGGCTTAGGCGATTCTCTTGTCTCAGCCTCCCTAGTAACTGGGACTATAGGTGCCCACCATGCCTGGCTATTTTTTTTTTTTTTGCACTTTACCTGGGGCCAGGTTTGAACCCACCACCCTCAGTATATCAGAACTGAGCCACAGGCACCTCCCTATTTTCCTATTTTTTTTATTAAAATTATTTAATTTTTAAAACTCACATTTAAGGGCCCTCATAAAAACTGAAAAATCACCAAGTTGGCTGGATTTCACTGGTCAAAGCAAATTTAATGGGTACACAATTTAAAAATAGAGTATTTGGTGATGCCATGTATTTGGATAAATTTAAACGCTTGGCTGTGTATAATAGTTCAAGGCAATATAAAATAGACCATCTTTTCTATTATTATAGTGCAAGTCTTTTCTGTTTTTATAGATTTTTGTTTTCAAGGAGATTTGATACAATTTGCTCTATTCAGATGAGTGGCATACAACTTAATGCTAAAAATAATTTTTTTTACAGTAGCTACTAATGAGGGGCTTATCTTAATTTACATTTATTTTTCTAAAAGCTAAAAATATGATCTTGGCAATAGAATCTATTTTTGTATCTTATTTGTAAATGCAGATGTATTTAAAGAGAGAAAGGTGCTAGGGAGAAAAATCTCTTAAAGTTCCATTTACACTAACAGCTTTTTGTATCATGTGTACTTGAAATGTGACTATGAACTATTTGTGATTGTGACAATGTAAAGTATCATAATTATCCAAAATGACTTCTCAAGGCTAGAGTCCATTTCCAAAGGCATCTCTAATATACATAATTTAAAGCAGTTTTGAATATTTTTCTAGATGTACAATGTTTAAGGTTTCAAGAGAACTTTTCTAATTCTAGGATTTTGTAGAAAAGTTAGTGTTTACTTTGTCCGTATATGCCCTTAATAATATTATTGATTTATGTAATAGTTTTTTTACTCCTTCTTAATCAATAAATTTAAGCATCTCATACTTTTATTCTTTATAGAAAGATATTTATAACATCTCAGTGTACATTCTTGTGGTTGTCTTATAAAGTATTTATGTATGACTTATGTATATTTATGATCACATTGGATATATTAGTTTTTAAAAACTTTACTGTAAATATTTACTCAAATCAATAATAATTGTCAAAAATATAATTTTAGTCCAAGCACAGTAGCTCATGCTAGTAATCTAGCACTTCAGGAGGTGAGGCAGAGGATTGCCTGAAGTTAAGAGAGACCAGCCTGAGCAACCCAGCAAGACCTTGTCTCTACAATAAGTAGAAAAACTAGCAGGGTAGTGTGGCACAAACCAGTAATCCCAGATACTCAGGAGACTGAGGCAGGAGAATTGCTTGAAATTGCCCCAAAATTTGAGGTTGCAGAGCGCTACGATAAGGCTATTGCAAAAAAGCTTGGGCAAAAGCTATCTAAAAAAAAGTATATATATGTGTATATATATTTAATTTTAATGAATGTATAATATTTCATCAGATAGATCTACTATAATACATTTAACTATCCTGCTTTGTTACATGAGGCTTAGTTATTCCTGATCTCTTATTATTTTAACTTATGCTGTGATGAATGTTTTTTCTTAGAAATTTTTAACTTTCTCTTGTTAATTTCTTAGAAAGAATTCCAGACAGTGAAAATGTAGGCTCAAGCATTTTTTTAATCCAAAATACTGTCATATATTTTATGTTATAGTCAGCACCAAACCTATATATTCTGTTATATCAATCTATTAATTTCAGCACCATATTAGATTAATTTTATTTCTAATTATTAAGGGAATACAGATGTTTTTGATACATGGCTTAAGAAAGGGCTACAAATGTGTGTATCACCTGAATAGTATCCACTGTACCTGTTAGGTGGGGGTTTGCTCTTCCCATCTTCTCTCCTCTCCCCTTCTTGATTTCCATTGACATTTGCTTCTTGTGTGTCCATCAGTAAGTTTCCATTTCTTGGAGAGTACATGTGGTTTGAGATACTTGGCTTAGGATAATGGCTCCAGTTCCTTCCAAACTGCTGCAAAAGGAATTAATTCATCATTTTTATGGCTGAGTAGTACTCCATGGTATACATATACCAAATTTTGCTAATATACTCATGAACTGATGGACACTTTGGTTGATTCCCTTTTTTTGCAGTTGTGAATTGTGCTGCAATAAACTTTGAGTACTTGAGTTTTTCTGACTTCTTTTCTTTGAGTAGATACTCAGTAATGGGACTCTGGGTCTGCTTTAGTTCTTTAAGAAATCTCCATGTTGATTTTGGTAGAGGTTGTACTAATTTGCAGTCCCACCAATAGTGAATAACCATTACTTTCTCCCTGCATCCATGCAAATATCCATTGTTTTTGAACTTTATAATAAAAGCCACTATAACAAGAGTAAGGTGATATCTCATTGTGGTTTTAATTTGTATTTTCCTGTTGATTAGAAACATAGAACATTTTTTCTTATATTTGCTGGTCTTTTTTCTATTTTTTAAAAAACTTCTGTTCAGGTCTTTTGCCCACTTTTTAATAGGGTTGTTAGATTTTTTTTCTTGGTTTTCTTTGTTTAAGTTCTTGGAAAGATTCTAGATATTAACCTTTTGTTGAATGTGTAGATTGTGAGTATTTTCTCCATTCCATACGTTGTCTATTTGCTCTGTTGATTATTTCCTTAACCATGCAGAAGCTTCTTAATTTAATCAAGTCATATTTATTTACTTTTGTTGCTACTGTAAATGTAGTCTGCTTTGTCAAAGATCAGTTGGCAGTAGGTAGATGATTTTAAACCTGGGTTCTGTATTCTGTTACATTGGTCTAGTTCTCCATTTTTCTATCAATACCATGCTGTTTTGATTATTATAGCCTTGTAGTATAGTTTGAGCTCTGGTAATGTCATGCCTCTAGGTTTGTTCTTTTTGTTTAGGATTGATATGCTATTTCTGGTTCCAAACAAAGTATACAATTTTATTCTATATCTGTGAAATATGCAGCTGGTATTTTGATAGGGTTTGCATTGAATCTGTAAATCACTTTGGGTAATATGGACATTTGAACAATTTTGATTCTACCAATCCATGGGCATGTTTTTTTTATTTGTTTTTATTATCCATGATTTCTTGTTTCAATGTTTGGTAGCTCTGCTTGTAGAGATGTTTCACCTCCTTGGTTAAGTATCTATTTAAGTACAGGTATTTTATTATCTTTGCAGCTATTGTAAATGATATGAATCTTTGATTTGACTTTGACCTTCACTGTTAATGATATACAGAATTGCTACTGATTTGTGTACATTGATTTTATATCATATGACTTTGTTGAATTTATTTATAAATTCCAGAAGTCTCTTGGTGGAGTCTTTGGGATTTCCTAGAAAGAAGATCATATTGTCAGTAAAAAGTAATAATTTGACCTCCTGTTCCTGATTTAGATACCCTTAATTTCTTTATTTTGCCTGATTGCTTAGACTAGGACTTCTACCCCTATGTTGAATAAAAGTGGTGATAGTGGGCATTCTTGTTGTGTTCCAGTTCTTAATAGGCATGCTTTCAACATTTTCCCATTCAGTAAGAAGTTTGGCTGTGGATTCTCACATATGACTTTTATAATTTTGAGAGATGTTCTTTCTATGCCTAGTTAGTTGATGATTTTGTATGTAAGGGTGATGAATTTTGTTGAATGAGTTTACTGCAATGAATGTAGGAATCACATTCATTGATTGACATATGTTGAATCAATCTTGCACCCATAGGAAGAAGCACCCTTGGTCATAGTGGAATTTTTTTGATGTGTTGCTAAATTTGGTTTTCTAGTATTTTGTGGAGTATTTTTGTGCCTATATCCATAAGAGATATTGGATGGTAGCTTTCTTTTTTTTATTGTGGCCTTTCCTGGCTTTGGTATTAAGGTGATGCTGGCTTCATAGAATGAGTTGGGGAGGATTCCCTCCCTCTCAATGTTATGGAATAATTTCTGTAGTATGGGTATCATTTCTTGGTAGGTATAGTAGAATCTGTCTGGTCTAGGGCTTTTTTTTTGTTGCAAGACTTTTTATTACTGCTTCAATCCTATTATTCATTATTGGTCTATTCTGGAGTTCTGTTTCTTCCTGATTGAGTCTGGAACATTTGTGTATTTCCAGAGATTTGTCCATTTCCTCTATGATTTTTAGTTTATGTGCATAGAGATTTTCATAGTATTCATGGATAATGATTTGTATTTCTGTGCTATCAGTTGTAATGTCTCCCTTTTCCTTTCTTATTGAGCTTATTGGATCCTTTCTTTTATATTCCTGGTTAATCCAGTAAGATTTTTATAAATTTTGTTTATCTTTTTAAAGGAGCAATTTTTGTTTCATTGACCTATTATACTTTTTGGTTTGTTTGTTTTCCATTTCATCTACCTCTGCTCTGGCCTTTGTTATTTGTTTTCTTCTGTTGGCTTTGGATTTGGTTTTCTCTTCCTTTTCTAGCTCATTGATATGTGATATGAGCTTGTTAATTTGTGATCTTTCTGACTTTGGGATGTGGGCATTTAAGACTATGAATATTACCCTTATGTATGCTTTTTCTGAGTACCATAGATTTTGATAGCTTATATCCCTTTATCATTCAGTTCCAGGAATATTTTGATTCCAATCTTAATTTCATTATTGATCCAATAATTGTTCATCAGCAGCTTATTTAATTTCCATAACTTTGTGTAGAATCAAATATTATTGCTCTTGGAATTGATTTCTAGTTTTAATCCACTATGGTCTGACAGTGTACATGATATAATTTCAATTTTTTTTTATTAGTTGAGACCTATTTTGTGACCTATGGTGAGAATGTCCCATGTGTTAATGAGAAGATTGTATATTTATTCTTTTGGGGGCAGAAATTTCTGTAAATATCTATTAGATCCATTTGTTCTAGGGTCCCATTTAAGCCCAGTGTTTCTTATTTACTTTCTGCTTTAATGATCTTTTCCAGCTCAGAGAGTGGGACGTTGAAGTCCCTGACAATTACAATGCTATTATTTATTTTCTTTCTTAGCTCTAGTGGAATTTGTTTTATTCATCTGGGATCTCCAGTTTTAGGTGTATATATACTTGGGATTGTTATGTTTTCTTGCTGAATTCCTCCTTTTGCCATTATAAATGACCATCTTTGTCTTTCTTTACCATTGTTGATTTAAAGTCAATTTTTTTTCTGTTTTGAGAATGGCTACACATGCTGTTTTTGCTTTTCATTTGTATGGAATATTTTTCCCATCTTTTCACTTTGAGCCTGTGTACATGCTTGTGGTTTAGATGTGTCCGCTGCATATAGCATACAATGGATTTCGTTTTTATCCATTCAGCCAGCTTATGTCTTTTGAGTGGCACATTTAAACTGTTAACCACAAGAGACAGAATTGATATGTGGGATGCTGTTTTGTTCATCATATTAGATAGTCTTTATTGCTTTGTTTTCCTTCTTGTTCTATTGTTTTTACAGAAGTTGTGAGCTTTAGCTATTCTGGATAATTTTTGCACTGGTGTATGTCCATTGTGCTGGTTTGTGTATAATGGAATTATGAGTATTTTCTGCAGGGCAGTTCTGTTCATGACAAACTCTTTCACTGTTTCTTTTTCATCTGGAAAAGACTTAATTTCCCCCTCAATTGTGACTTAGTTTTGCAGTATACAAAATTCTATGTCAGCAGTTGTTTTCTTTAAGAAGATTGAATATGAGGCCCCACTCCGACTGGAGTATAAGGTTTCCACCAAGAAGTCTGAAATTAGTCTGATGAGTTTTCCCTTGTAGATCAGTTGTTGCTTACATCTAGCTCGTTGTAGTTGTAGAATTTTCTCTTCCCATTTGACTTTGGTCAGGTTGATATTTTGGTGTCCTTGAAATGTCTTATTGCTGTAAATCTTCATGGTGTTTAATGATCATCTTGTATCCAGATGTCTGGCAATTCTAGGATATTTTCCTCAGCAATTCTCTCTAGTTTATATTCTGTGCTTTTAGCCCTTTCTTCTTCTCTCTTAGGAATACCTATAATTCATATATTAGTTTGACCTTCATCATCTCATATCTCTCAAAGTGATTGGTCTGCCTATTTTTATTCTCTTCTCTGCTTCTTTTAATTAATTAATTAATTATTAATTAATTAATTTGATTATTAAATAATAGCTGCATACATTAGTGCAATCAAGGGGTACAATGTGCTGGCTTCACATACAATCTGAAATGTTTTCATCAAACTGTTCAACATAGCCTTCAGGGCATTTTCTTAATTATTGTATGAAGACATTTGTATTTTGCATTTAGTAAGTTTTGCCTATACCTTTCTAAGATGCACCACAGGTCAGGGCCCACCAATTGCCCCCCTCACCCCAACTTCCCCTCTCCACTCCCCTCCTTTTCCCCTTTTCCCATATTCTTGTGCTATAGTTAGGTTATAGCCTTCATATGAAACCTATAAATTAGCTTCATAGTAGGGCTGAGTACATTGGATACTTTTTCTTCCATTCTTGAGATACTTTGCTAAGAAGAATATGTTCCAGCTCCATCCATGTAAACATAAAAGAGTCTCCATCTTTCTGTAAGGCTGCATAGTTTTCCATGGTATACATGTACCACAATTTATTAATCCATTTGTGGGTCAATGGGCACTTGGGCTTCTTCCATGACTTAGCAATTATGAATTGGACTGCAAAAAACATTCCGGTACAGATGTCTTTCTTATAATGTGATTTTTGATCTTCTGGGTATATACCTAATAAAGGAATTATAGGATCGAATGGCAGGTGTATTTTTAGATCTCTAAGTACTCTCCAATCATCCTTCTAAAAGGAATGTATTAGTGTGAATTCCCACCAACAGTGTAGAAATGTTTCCTTTTCTCCACATCCATGCCAACATCTCTGGTTT
>CAUYON010165115.1:0-53608 GCA_963573935.1 Arctocebus calabarensis
TCACTTGTAAGCTTTAAAAACTGGCTTTCCGCCGCCATTAAACGGGACCTTGACAAGAAACCTGCTTGGTCTCGTTCTCTCTTTCTCGCCCATTCCTTTTCAGGCTCGGTCCCCCTCGTCCCCACGAATAACCGCGTCCCGCGGGACGGGACAACTCTTAAGCTGTCTCTTCACGCCGTTCATGCCTGCACAACCAAAGTTGAATTTCTATCATATCCACCTACCTCTGCCCGAGATTTTAATCATTCCAACCCAGAGATCTTAATCATATTCTTTATTTAACCATAGAACTTAATTAGTATTTAATGATATCTTGCTTCATAATATTATAATCAAAATGATCATATGAGTACATTTTATCACTAGGCCTAAGCTGCTGGAAGACACAATCCTAAGTTATCTTTACGTGTATGTACAGTACCCCACTCAAAGGAGTGGATATGGGGAAAGATAATGGACTTGAGATGCATCAAAGGCAGAAACAAAGCTCACTACTGGGTAGAATGAGCCCAGAGTTAGCCATCAAACTAGAAATGGACAGAAAACTAAATGAATGAGATAGGTTATGAAAGAAATATAATTAAAACAAGTAGGAATACATTTATAAAATGGAGGTAAAATTATGCAAAATAAAAAATTAAGAATAAGTAGCTTGTTATTAATGAGATGATAAGAGTATATTGGAACTATCCAGCAACATATTTTAATTTTGTAGTAAAGTGTTATTCCCCTGTATGAAATATTTTTGCCAGAAGGAATTCAAATTAGCTTTAAAATTATCTCCAGAAAGATCTATAGAAATGTATTTTAAAAAGAAGGTATTTTTCTCTATTATTTATTTTACAACAATTAAGTCAGAGTCTAGTCATTCAAAATTGATAATTTGGACATAGAATGAATGAATGAATGAATTTTGCTATACATGCAAAGCACATATAAACATGATGACATTGGTTCGGCGCCTGAGGCTCAACAGGCTAAAGCGCCAGCCACATACACCTGAGCTGGCGGGTTCAAATCCAGCCCGGGCCGCCAAACAATGACAGCTACAACCAAAAAATGGCCTGGCGTTGTGGCGGGCGCCTGTAGTCCCAGCTACTTGGGAGGCAGAGGCAGGAGACTTGCTTAAGCCCAGGAATTGGAGGTTGCTGTGAGCTATGATGCCACAGCACTCTACCCAAGGTGACAGCTTGAGGCTCTGTCTCAAAAAAACAAAACAAAACAAAACATGATGACATATACCTTAAAGTATTTAAAAAAAATCTAGTTTTAGATACATCAAATAAAAATTAGCATATATGGCTCAGCGCCTGTGGCTCAACAGGCTAAGGTGCCAGCCACGTACACCTGGGCTGGCAGGTTCGAATCCAGCCCAGGACCTGCCAAACAACAATGACGGCTGCAGCCAAAAAATAGCCAGGCGTTGTGGCGGGCATCTGTAGTCACAGTTACTTGGGAGGCAGAGGCAGGAGACTCGCTTGAGCCCAGGAATTGGAGGTTGCTATGAGCTGTGATGCCACGGCACTCTACCCAGGGGGACAGCTTGAGGCTCTGTCTCAAAAAAAAAATTAGCATATATGATTCTTCATCATTATAGTTCATATTAATAAATTATAGCTGAAAATACTAAAGCATATTTTAAAATTATGTAATTAATATTGTTGGATACATTAGAAATGACATTACTACTGATTAATTTGAATGAATGATAAAATATTACATAAATCTAATATTTCCCAAGTCCTGCTGATTAATTTGAATGAATAAAATATTAAATAAATCAGATATGTCCAAGTCCTGCTATGTGCAAAATACTGTGGTAAATAAAAAGGAACAATTTAGCTGGGAAAGATATTTAATAATAATTAAATTGGAGGATCAAAAAAAATTACAGTTGATGTGAACATGGCCAAATGTGAACAGAAGATGGAAAGAACACTGTAGGATGAATGGCTATGATTCCCTCAGTGGCTTCATGGGAAGAACTTTGAATTGATTTGTGAAGATTATCAATCTGGTCAGATAGAAAGGCAAGATGGTAGAGAGGTTCAGTACGGTGAGCACTTTGGCCGTCTTTCAGGAGAATGATTTAGCATGAATGATGTCTGGTGGGGGGGATGGAAAGGTAAATTGGGGCTATATTGCAGAGAACTTTGAAAGTTTAGGTAATTAATTTGAGCAATGAAAAGTTATTAAAAGTTGCAGTGAGTGTTTCTACCTCCAGTCAACATACAATTTATGGAGCATTAGCTACGTCTGAGAGGCACGGTGCTAAGTGTCATAAGGGAATAAAATGAACGACTTCTGCCCTCAAGTAGATTACAGTCTATATTAAATATATATATATAGTTTATACTGGAGAAAATATGTGTACATAAATGACTATTGAGCAAGTCAGAACGTGTCAGGAGTTATAAGAGAAGTGTAAACCAAGTATTAAGATAAAGCAGGGGAAAAGGAAATTAATTCCAGCTGGGAGGATCAAGAACTGCTTCAGGAATAAGCAGGCATTAAGTTGGTCCTTGAAAGATGAGGGAAATTTTGACACCACCAACTTCTCTCCATGAGGGGAACATGCTTTTTAAATAAGAAAACCAAGGACACAGAGGTAGGAAACTGCAGAACAAATTAAAGGCCTAGGAAGTAGTTTAGTTTGGCTAGAACTCAAAATATTTAAGGAGGCGTTGTGGAAGGTAAGGCCAGAAATGTAGTATGAGGTCTGGACATGGAGGAGCTTTAATGCCAAGCTAGAAGCTCGAGTTTTAAAAAAGACCTTTCCTGCAGTTCTCATAAGTACCACGGTGAATGATAGGAACTGTACTTTAAGGAATAGGGAAGAACAGTGGGTGGGATAAATTACTATCGGTGGGATAAATTACAGGCAGGATAAACTTTGGGTGCTGTCACCATCATGCAGGTGGGCTTCTGATCAGAACTATTAAGTTCTTAATTAGTCTCTCATCAGCTTTCCATGTGGGTGATGAGAATGTCAAATAGGAAACCGATTTTAAAACCTTTCCAGGCTATCATATAAGAGGATTCAATGGCTGAGTAGAGGCAGGGATGAAGATTAAGGAGGAATTAAGGATAATTTCACGATTTAAATCTTTAAAGGGTAATGGATTTGTTAAAATTAAACCTGGAGAAAGCAGAATGGGAGAGTGACTCTGGCTGATTTCAAGTCTTCTTATACATCTGCCCTCCACCTCTGAGCCCCGTGAAGTCACAGTAACAAAGTTAGACTAGAAATTCGTAGCAACCAGGAGAAAGGGAGGCAGAGCTCATCACCAGATGAATGTTTTAACAAATGTCTGGACAACAGAATATGGAGAAAGGTGAGGAAGAGACAAAATGGAGGAGGTGGCTGACTCATGGGCATACAGGAAGTGGAATGGGCATACAGGAAGCGGAATGTAAGGTGATCCAGGCTCAAGTAGGCAGATACGGAGCGCAGGACACAGAGGCGATGGTTGAAGTTTTGGTCTATATGCAATGCAATGGGTGTATCCTTCCCTACCCCCATGTGTGTGGCTGCCTGAAGCTCAAAGGGACCTGGAGTCACTTGGACTGGTCTCTGGGTGGGAGCAGTCGACGGGCCCCAGTAAAAATATCACTTCAGAGATATCTCTTGGTGTGAAAGGGTTTGGAAAGCAGGGCTCTGAAGAACTTTAAGCTGTCTGAAGAAAACTGAGGCTTCTAGAGAATCACTGTCCTCCTTTTGGCAACCAGAACGCTGACTCAACGTTTACAATCCTCCCAGCCCACACTCCCTCCTGTGACCATATTGTTCATAAGTGATTCTTTCCACTTAGGAGAAGGGCTACTAAAAAGAGCGTGGAGGAAACTCCTAGCAGATACCTAGAATACTTTACTCAGGGCTTCATTCTTCAATTTGAGTGGATATTCAAGAAAATGCAAGATAAGTAAATATATATCCATTGTATATGTAAAATATATATAATTACATGTTGACGTGAGAGCAAATAGAGATAATAGAACAGAAGAGAACTGCAAAGTCCTATTCTATTAGTACTGGTGTTAGCATTTGAGGGAAAACTATATCTGTTAAACAAAAACAGGATTTTACAAAACAGAATAAGCAAAAGGAGAAATTCCTGTCCTGAATTGCAAATGATGGCTGGAAAGAAAAACTCCAAGGACATCAAGCAAAAACCAACAAGTCACCAAAATAAGAAAGGCAAGATATGATAAACTAAAAGGTCCCAAATCATACTCATATGAATCATAAAAATGGAAAGCAGAGAAAAATCACAAGGAAAGAAGCACACACAATAGCAGAAAATTTCCCAGGAAGGCCCATCAAGTGGTGTAAGGGATGACTAAATTTTGTAGATAGAGATATATTCTTAATAAAATTTCAGAACACAGATATGATTTTAGAATTTTTTTTAAGTTTTTTTAAAAAGGAGAGAATCAGATTAGTATTAGGCATCTCATCAGCCACACTGGGTATTAGAATATAAAGGTTATGCCTTCAGGTCACGCCTGTAATCCTGGGAGGCCGAGGTGGGTGGATTGCTTGAGCTCCGAGACCAGCTTGAGCAAGAATGAGACACCTTCTCCACTAAAAATAGAACAACTGGCCAGGCTTTGTGGTGGTGCCTGTAGTCCCAGCTACTCAAGAGGCCGAGGCAAGAGGATTGCTTGCTGTGAACTGTGATGCCACTGGCACTCTACCCAGGGCCTCAAAAAAAAAGCAATGCCTTTGAAGCTCTGAAGAAAAGTTATTTTGATGTAAAAATTTAATGCTGAATATGTGCATCAAGTATTAAGAGTAGAATTAAAACATTTTCAGACATGTAAGGGTGCAGAAAATGTACATTCCAGGTACCCTTTTTGAAGACATTAGGCAGTGATAGTGAAATGAGGGACAGCCAAGAAAGCAGTTGCTGGAGTGTGAGCCAGGTGTGCAAAGGAGGGAGGCCAGGCTGGGCGCCATGCGGAGGCCCCGGAGCCCTCGGTCTGCCTGGGAGGAGGCCCAGGGCTGTAGGAAAAGTCTCCTTTGGAAAAAGTAGATTTTGTCATATGGTTGAGAGTATATTTCAAGTAGGAGGTAGAAGTTTATGTTTCTTCGATTTCCCAGGGGAAAACAAGATAATTAAATACCTCCTCCTCTCTGCCTTACAAACTGAATCAAATCAAAAAGTATAAGAAAGTTATGGCCTAAATATGAAGTAAACCAAAATGTGATGGGATTTGGAACAATCAAGGCCATGTGGTGAAAGAAAATCTATTTGGCTGGGATGACAGAAGTATTTCCTTGGGGTCACCTGTGTGCTGACATGGGGCTATTGAGAAGGCTAGATAAACCAGACATTTCTTGGCTGTGCAGTACATGCTGAGATTGTCATGATGACATACATTTACTGTTTTTTATATTTTTAGAATCAATTTATACGCTGAACATTCAAGATAATTTATGGATATAGTACAGACGTTAATTGTAAAATTAAATTTTAGATAACTGAATTTAGACGAGAAGAGGAAGGGAAAGTAAAATAAAGAGTAGGGATGTTAGTATCTTCGTCACCCGACGCAGGGGGAAGGCACCAGTTTACAAAAGTTGACAGAATAAAAAATAGAGGTCTTAACATTTAAAATTGTATTACAACAGTATGACAGATAAGGGTCACTAATAATAATTACAACATACGTAGTATAGGGAGAATGGGGGAGGGATGAATTAAGTGAGCTAAATGTATCCTTCATAAGCTTACTGAATGAAACCGAGGGGTTCATCTGATGAGGTCTGCCACATTCAGCTGCCCTGCTGGCTTTTGGCAGCTTGTTTTCTTTTTTTTTTTTCCATGAAGCTCAAGGCCATGCCACTGTAGCTTAATCTACCTAGAGATAACTTTTATAAGTCGCCATAGTAGCGGTCGTTTCAGTTGTTTGTCAGGAACGTGAGCAGCTCCTGTCCAGTTCAAACAGCTTGAGACCACCGGCCTTTCAACTAGGCCTGTGCAAATGCCAGGGTCTGAGAAGTGGCCTTTTGACATCAGAGGACCAAAAACTCCACCCTCAGATCACGCTAATGCTGCCATTTTCTGAACATTTGTCCTATGAAATGCCATGAACCCCAACTGCGTTTGTGTATATCACTGCTTACTTCATTTTCCTCACTGCCAGTCACCTTTCTTCCGGCTTTAGACCACCCTGCTTTTCTAACCCAACCCATAAATATCCTTAAACCTTATCTTCCGGGAGGAGGATTTGAGAGCTGTTTTCCTGCCTCCTCCCTGGGCTGCCTCATGAGTGAGTCTTTTCTCTTTTGTAAAAACCTGTTGTCACAGTGATTGATTCACTGTGCGCTGGCAGAATGAACCTGGTCGGTATTAGTATCTTTGATAAGTTTAAAAACAAAAAGTGAAAATAAAAGCAGAATGGTTCCTTTACCTCTAGGAAACAGGTGGTGCGGGCCATTTATTTCAGTTAATAAGTAGTATAGTTTAGTAAAATTAAACAGCTAAAAACTAAAGAAAGAAAATATCACGAATATGCGATGGGAGATAGGTCTGAGAAGTTTCTTATGAGAAAAACATTCGTTCACCAGTCTGAAATCTGCCTGTTTGCTAGGCAAGGACTAAGGAAACAGATAACAGGCAAAAAATTATAATAAATGAAATCCAGAGATAAAGTTTCCAAGAATCAGAATTTTTTTCTTGAGTATAGATAAAAGCTAAACTTCAGCTGGCTGCTGTAGAAGGTTTTGCATTCAGTGGTAGTTTTTAAAGGATGTGGAGCTCCTAGTTTAAAGACCCTAGAAAAGTTTCCTTTTTCTGATTATGGAGTAATAAAGGTTCTTAGGGAAAATTAGAGAATCAGAAAATTACAGAAAAATGTAAAGAAGATCCAGCCTAATTAGGGTATGGGCAACTTACCACCCCCCCCAGTAGTTTTGCTTCTTTACTTGGTAAAGGCAAAGATTTATAGGATCGAAAGGGAAACCAGAGTATGCTTCCTTCCTTGGAGTACCCCCCAAAATAAAACTCTCACTTCCACTGTCACCACCAGGTAAAAGCCGTTAACAGCAGTGGGACAAAAAAAACAGTAGTTAAGAGAGGTGAAGGAGCTTAGCTTACTTACAGAATTCCCTAGCCGCCATCCAAACTTTCTGAAGTGCTCCACCCCCCACCCCCACCCCCACAGTGATATACCAGTGGTTATCAGAGTAATGTAGGCTCAGGTGTCACTATCCCAGTACGTAATGATGTGGTAAGTGAAATGCTTTGCAAAATTTAGCATGTGCAAGAATCAGCTGAAGAGCTGCTCAAATAGTGCCGATTTCCATAGCTCCAGTCCATCAGAGGTGGGGCCTAAGAAATCTGAATTTTTAACCAAAGGCCCTGGGAACTTGCCAATGGGCAGCAACATGGGTTCACCTGAGAGCTTGTTGGAAATGCAGACTCTTGGGTTCATCCCAGACCTACGGAAACAGAATATGCACTTTAATAAGATCTTCGGGCAATTCAAGAAGCACCTGGCTAGGTGATTTTACCATTGTTCTGGGGGCCAGTTTTTGTAAAACACCATCTCCCTGGTCTTAGTTAAAACACCATCTAGCTAGTCTTAATTAAAGCGATCCACTCGGAATGAATAGCAGTAGCTTCTTCCCACCACCTCTTCTTCCTTCTTCCTTTCCTCTTTGGGCTTTAATCTTCTCAGTGATACTCAGGAAGATCTTTTTTTTTTTAGAGACAGAGTCTTACTCCGTTGCCCTTGATAGAATACCATGGCATCACAGCTCACAGCAATCTCCAGGTTTTGGGCTTAGGCGATCCTCTTGCCTCAGCCTCCCAAATAGCTGGAACCACAGGCACCCGCCACAACACCCAGTTATTTTTTGGTTGCAGTTTGGCTGGGGCCGGGTTTGAACCCATGACCCTTAGTATATGGGGCTGACGCCCAACTCACTGAGCCACAGGCGCTGCCCCCATACTCAGGAAGATGTTAACCACAACTTTTTAGAAGTCAGAATCAAAAGAAGAGCCCTGGAGACTCCCAAGGACTTTGTAGGAAGATGGGCCATCAAGAAAGGGGCTGAGAAACCCTTGTCAGCTGTACCCTCCCTTGTTCACTTCTGGGGAATGTCTGAGGTATTGGTCAAAGCCAGTTGTAAGAAGGTTTACCCAGACCTATGGCATTTTGTGGTGTTTTCGTACACTGTATATAGCAATTTAATTGATTAGGTAAATTAGCACTTATTCTTAGGTCCCACACCCAAGAGAAAGCAAACTGTGAGCAAAAGCAGTTCAAATTTCAGTGTGGGGGTTTTTGGTAGCTGTTCTTGCCTAAACATACGAGGTATGACTTCTGGGACATTTTTTATTATGGGGAAGATTCTTGCAGGCCAGACATTGTTTAAGAGTACCTAATGTTTTTGAAAACTATAAAATAGAACTCTCTCAAACTCTTTGATGTGTTTTTTTTTTTTTAGAATCAAAATTGAATTTGTGTTTTCTTTATACATTTGCCTTTCTTTGAAATCTGATTGAAAACAGGCAATGGGGGCGTGGATATCAAAGTTGTGTTTTATTCATTCCTTGCTTTTCTCCTGTCCCTCGGTAAAAACGTATGTGGAGTTCATCCTGCCCACCGATATGAGATTTCTTTCTATACTCAAAACATCCTTCTTCAGAATGGACTGTAGACGTTATTGTAACATGTGGTGACTCAGTTGCTTAGCGCACGGTTCACCCCCTGGCTGCTCTGGATATGGGGCTGCTGTGCTTGTTTTGGCTCTGAGCCAAGTCTGAGCTGCGTCTGTCTGCTCCGGGCTGGCTGGCTGTGCTCGTGCTGGTCAGTACTGCCTGTTACTCTCCTCGTCATCTTTTTATCTTCCTGGTAATCTCAGGCTTAAATTGGTTCCTGTCTTTAATATTCCCATCTGGCTTCTTTCTCTCTCCCTCTCTTTTAAAAAATATCTGCCTGAAACTTATATAGTCATCCTTATAGCTACTCGGTCAATTACAGTAATGTTTCTCTTCCGTGTGGAACTGGGGTCCATGTTAATTCTTTACACAGATCGCAGAAGACTTTGGCCGCACGTTTTAGGTAACTCTTTAGACACCTGGAGGATGGTCAGGTCATTTTCTTTGGTCTCTCTGGTTTCTACCTGTTAAGGAAATCTAGCTTGGGGAACAGAGGGTTTGTCCCACCGCTTGGCCATTGCCTCTGAAAACA
Source organism: Arctocebus calabarensis (assembly GCA_963573935.1). Classification (NCBI taxonomy): domain Eukaryota; kingdom Metazoa; phylum Chordata; class Mammalia; order Primates; family Lorisidae; genus Arctocebus; species Arctocebus calabarensis. The sequence goes on from CAUYON010165115.1 coordinate 9,205, forward strand.
ATATAGTTGCATAGGCACCGGCATCAAACTGATACGGATTAAAGTAAGACCTATGTAAATTAAATGCTAGATTACTTTTCTGGAGGCAGTTTGTCTTTTTATAATCTATGCCTTTGTTTTTAAGTATTACTTCCCTCCTGTGTTTTCATAGGTCTTGATACCTTTATTGAGAGGTTAATTTAAGTGACTATGATTGCAGGTGATGGAGTTTGTCTCTTGCTTGCTTGGTTTTGACATCAGTGGCTGGGTTTATAATATCAACCTCAGAGCTTGCTATAAAGCATTATGCTAAGTAAAAGGGGCATATGGAACTTTCTGATGTAATGAACACATCTTGCACATTGATTGTAATGATTACAGGACTATATGTATTTGTCCAAAGTTACTAAATTGTACACTTAAAATGGGGGAATTTTGATGCATAGAAATAATACCTCAGTAAAGCTGATTAGAAAGAAACATAGTACAAAATAAAAATTATCCAAAAATGAGATTTTTCTACAATGTCTTATTGACGTCCTCCAAATCACCTAAAATTATTTTCTTCCCTCTTAGATATTAGAATCTTGATATCACTACCCACTAATGATCACAGGTGATGGGTTTTCAGGGGCTGGAGAGAGTTACTAGATTTGTGCTTGTTTGTGTTGGAGAGATAGGAACTGGCCTGAAGTGGACCTTGTTAATTATTTCTTTTGCAAGCTGCTCTGCTAGGAATGGTCGAAGGAGCAAAGCACTCATCAGTGATCCAATACTTGCACATATTCGTTCATCAGGTAATTCTTAAATGTGTATGTGAGCATGCTGAACACCAATAAATGTGCTTAATTTGCATTTGTTGGGCCCTAGTTCTTTAATCCGTGATGTCCTCTTATTTTCTTAAAGTAGTCTGGTTTTGTATTTCTCATTTGTCTTCCTGGAGTTATAAAACCAAAAAATAAACAAAGCCTAATCTTTTTCCCCTCTTCAAAAAAAGTGCCTGTGTATTATTATTGATTCCCTTTTCATACATTTTATCTCCCAAATGAGATCTTAAGGTGTCTGAGAGCACGTACCAAGCGTCTCCCACGACAGTCAGAAAAAGAAAAATGCCTCGTGCAGAGCAGGTTTTAAATCCCTCTTCGTCCCCAGCATGTGCATCCTTCCATTAGAGCATTTTCCACACCTTACTAAAATTATCTGCTTGTGTTTGTGACTTTGTGAAATTATAAATTCCTAAGTAGCCAGACTGACTGTATTTTTTTATTCATTATATTCTCAGCATACATCCCTAAATTTGGTAAGATATCTGAAAACCTTATTGCCAAATCAGGATTAAATAATGAAAGGGATGGTGAAAGATTTAACTAACCAAAATATTTCCTCGTTTGTCATTTAAATGCACTTGAAATGGCCATCTCATCCTTCATACTTTCATTTTTCTGATGATGCTGTGACCCATCTGGGGCTGTATGTTAGTGGAGTGGAGTAATATGCGAGCGCTAACAGGCCAACACAGTCAGATTGAATCTTTGGTGCAGCGTTTCTCAGATATTTTTGGATGGTAATCAATTTTCAGAAAAGCATTTAATGTGAAACCAGGAATTATAAATATACATATATTACATATGTGAAGACACAGTTATATACGACAGCCATACTTACCCTTATAGTCCTTTGTTATTGTGACACATTCTGATATTTTATTCTTTATTCTGTTGCATTCTGTGTCAATATTCAAAAACACAAGTTATCATGAGGTACTTCTTTGATTTCATGGCTCACCAATGCAGGTTTTTTTTTTTTTTTTTTTTTTTAGTGTCAGAGTGTAAATATTTAAAACCGATTATGCGGTGGGGTCACAGTTCACAACAACCTCAAACTCTTCGTTTTAAGTGATTCTCTTGTCTCTGCCTCCTAAGTAGCTGGGAATACAGGTGTCCACCACAACGCCCGGCTATTTTTTGTTGCAGTTGTCATTGTTGTTTTAGCTGGCCCGGGCTGGGTTCGAACCCACCATCCTTGGTGCATGTGGCCAGCATCGTAACCACTGTGCTATGGGCGCCGAGCTGCACCAATGTAGTTTAAAAACACTGGCTTGGTTTGCTGCATTATCAACTGCCATTATCACACTCTATCCTAGGTACTAAGAAAAAAAAAGAAGTTTGAAATACAAATATGGACATTAAATGTTGCCAGGGGAGCAATGTTCAGCAGAGAAAGACCCTGAGCCCAGGATTGGATGAAAGAGGGGTGTTCAAAGACCAGGGGCTACGAGAAGAGGGGAACCTAAGCTGATTTCTCCTATGTCCTGTTACACAATTAGTCCAATGTACACCTATCTTTCCAGCTAGGTGTGGATCCTCCTAGAGCAGAAACTAAACAGTATTCATCTTTATATACTATCTTCATTAACAAACAAGGGTTTGGGGCTTGATAAATATTTGCTAAGTTGAGGGTGAAACAAAGAGCTCATCTTTATCAAGCACTTACGGTGCCCGCTCAAATCCCCTTGCCTGCTCTGAGGATGGATTATCAGCACTCACATGTACCTTCTCTATAAAATTACCATCTGGCTCTTCTGTCCCTCCCTTTTCCTAAATCTCTACCCAGTGACCAATGGCTGAGTATCGAATGCAAAAATTCACCCCTCTGCTTTAAGATGGGACCAGCCTGCAGTAGGGCTCATGCTGATGCCACCCTCCAGAGGAGCCTTCCTTCCCCTGCTCCATTCTGCTTCTCTTACTCCCTCAAAAAACCACATCCACAAGAATTCCCAGCTCAGGCTATGCTTTTAGGGAATCCATCTGAAGACAACATGGTTCCAAGCAACATACAGTGTTATTGATTTAGTGATCAAAGCAACCCTTGGAAACAGCCATTTACAGAGGAGAAAACACAGGTGCAGGGAAGTCAGATCACACAGTGGTGACCTGAGATTCACACTGAGGCACCTGACGTTGGACCAAAACTCTTTACCAGTACACCTGCTGCATCTCTAGGGTCAGGTTTGCATCTGGCTGATGGGACGTGTGGTGATCATCTTGAAGGACAGGCACTTTGGGAGAGGTGTTTGATGCCTTGGCTCTGCACAGTGATTTCCTAATTAGTACTGTTGAAGTTCTGCAGGAGATAATTTAAAATTTTGGTAAGTACAACATAGAAATATTTATTAGTTTGTTCTAGATTGTATGGGTAGAAAAAGGAAATACCAGCTTTTCCCCTACCAACTCAGTAACAGAAAATTTATTTTAGAGATAACCTGACATGATAGAACCATATTTGTATATTCTCAGTTTTTCATTGAGTTTGACTAATCCACAGGTGTTTGTTTGAAAAACTACTCATGCTGGTGTTTGGATCCAGTTTGCGGTAAGTCACTTACTGACTGCTAAGGTCAACAGTTTCTGAGCTACAGAGACAGGAGGAAAGCTTTTGTAAGCAGAGTTATCATTCTTCTCTTTTTGAGAAACATGACTTTGAATTCTTATTTTGCATGTCTAAGCTCTGCGGTTGCTGCTACTGGTTATGCTATAACTAGATTATCATGTAATGTGGCTAGCACCAAATATACTTATAGTGGTAAAGGACCTTTTAGGGTTTCCTTTTTAATATTGAAACATGGATTATGGGGCACTTGGTTATTTAGTGTCCCCAGTTAATAAGAGAAGTAGTGGTTAAGGACACTTTCGGCATTGGACCACATTTCCCTTGTTATAGATGTGTGAGGCATGTTATTTAATATATCTGAGCTCAGTACAAGTAATCCTTAAAATGACAGTGATAATACTTTCTGCTTCATAGGAATATGGTAACAGTTCAGTAAGATAATAGCTGTCAGGTCTTAACATAATACCTGATAGCCAGTAAAAGCTAGCCTTTCTCCATCTTCCTCTTCTTTCTCCTCCTTCTCCTCCTCTTTCTTCACGTTTATTGTGTTTTAGTCACCATCCTTTCTCCTTTTCCTTTTGTTAACATTACCTTGATCTCCTTTGGGGGGATGACTTTTCTGCTATCGTGGGTAGTCTTGGTGGGATCATCACTAAAGGCAACTTGACCTTCCTTAGCTGAGGGGTGGGTACCTGTGCAGATGGACTGTTAGACTCTCTACTCTGGGGCTTTGATACCTCAGAGAAAAGATGCAAGGCAGGGGGCTAAACAAACATGAAATTGCTGGAGATTCATCCACACTGCAGCTCTGATGAAGCGTGAGAACTCAGGGGCTGTTGTCCCTCCCGCCCTGTGCCTGTTTCTTCAGGCCTCTAGTTCTCTGAGCCACACACTATCTTTGCAGTGAACTACCATTTACTCGAATTACTCAGAGTAGGCACTGTTTCTTGCAACTAAAGAGTGCAAAGTGAAATAAATGTTAATTATGTAGGTATGATTAAGACCAAATTTTTGAGGCAAAAATATTGTTCTGTGAGTCTGAAATATATTATTTCTTGGACCTACTGTTATTCCGACTCTAGGTATCAATGAGCAATGCATAGGACTTCTGCTGTGGTAAGCGTCCCACTCTCCTTCACTGTTGTACTGAGTCTAAATAGGACCTGCTCCTCAGTAAACATCCACTCAGTCAATGGGAGAATAGCGCTAGCTTACCTTCTCAGTGTATAGCATTTTTGCAGTTAGAATGATGTTCTAGTTCTTTAATGGAAAGTAGACCTTTATTATATGGAACTCTTCTGAAGGTGGAGTTAAATGTATTCCTCCACTAATCCTCCTGATGATTCCAAGAGGTAGGTGCTTTTCATTTCCACTTGAGATTAGCAAACTGCAGTTTAGGTAATTTAAGAAAATTGCCTAAGGTCACACACTTAATAAGAGGCAGAGCCAGGGCTTGAACATAGCTCTGCATGGTTTCCAGACATGCTAGCCTTTTCAGTACATGTGTAAACCTCTAAATTACCCTTATTTCAAGCTCTTTTGCTTCCTATTCTTTTCATTAACAAAATTGTCTAGTATCCTATTTTTTGTACTTCCTTAGTATAAATATAATACAAAGAATGGTGTTATGACTGGGAAGTCTAAAATTGACATCTAAACAAGCATATTAAAACTTGTATGTCCAAATGGTATTGCCCCTTTGGATGTGGTCATCTTGGAAAGTGGTGCCTCTAATGCTTAGTATAAGGGTTACAGGTCTGCCTCCCCTTCTCTTGAATGCCCTTAATGTGGCAATTGTCATGTTCTCTGAGGGGGGATTTGATCTTTAAAACAGCCAAAGGCATTTGGAGGGCATTCTAGAGAAGTCATGTTGGGAAGAACCATTTTTTAATGGAAAATAAAGTATGGATGTAAGAGTTGAGACTGGCCCAGTGTGTGGCTTTTAAATTGTTTGAAGGCTACTCTCCACTGGGGAGCTTTGATGTCTTTTCTTTCATCTAACAAATGTGAGGCCTGGAATATATGGCGACGTGCAGGACAGGCATAAGCAGTGAACACAGATACAACAAACTGTGGGCTTTCATCACCTTTGTGACACATGCACTGAGGAAAAGCCCAGGCTGTGATGAGAGCCTGTGTGCAGGGAATCAGAGGAGGCTTCCTGGAGTAACTGTCGTTTAAACTAAGTGGCAGGTGAAGAGACAGGAAGGCAGGCCAGGGTTTCTCAACCTCCACACTATTGTGATTTGAGCTAGACAGTTCTTTGTCGTGGGTGAGGGATAGTCCTGGGCATTACAGGATATTTAGCAGTGTCACTGGTCTTTACTAGATGCCCATATCACTCTCTAGCTGTGACAACATCACAAGTCTTAAGACATTGCTAACTGTCTCCTAGTGGGCAAAATTACCCCACAAGTGAACCAGGGGTGGAGGTGAAACAAGGAATGAGACTGTTTCATGTAGAGTGATCAGCACAGACAAAGGCCCCAGACGGGAAGGAGGAAGATGGGCACTTTGGAGAAACAGAAAAAATGCTAGTAAATTACTTGGAGAGACCGTTGTAATGTTGGGATGGTTTGTAATCTCTCCTTCATAAAGATAGTCACTGCTGTCCCATTAAAAAAAAAAGGTTCATGTCCTACTCTTACATTTTATACTTAGTCTCTGTCCTTATCTTTCTTTTCCTGTTCTTTTCCTCCTCACTCCTGTATTCTCTGGCAACAAGTTTCTTTGTAGCCTCCTCCTCAACTGGTTTGTGATTTTCTTATTATAAACCAGGCTAGCTGTGGGAAAAATCCCTTTAGGGAGAGGGGCAGTCTAAACCAGAGGTCACAACATGAAGTAGGGCTATCCCCTTACATCACAACAGGAAGTAGGACTACTCCCTGAGGTCACAACACAAAGTAGGTCACCACAGGAAGTAGGGCTACCCCTTGAGATCACAACAGGAAGTAGGGCTACCCCCTGAGGTCATAACATGAAGTAGGGCTATGCCCTGAGGTCATAACATGAAGTAGGGCCACGCCCTGAAGTCACAACATGAAGTAGGGCTACCCTTTGAGGTTACAAAAGGAAGTAGGGCTATCCTCTGAGGTCACAACAGGAAATAGGGCTACACCCTGAGGTCACCACAGGAAGTAGGCTACCCCCTGTGATTACAACAGGAAGTAGGGCTACCCCCTGAGATTATAAGAGGAAGTAGGGCTACCTCTTGAGATTACAAGAGGAAGTAGGGCTACTCCCTGAGGTTACAACAAGAAGTAGGGTTACCTCCTGAGGTTACAAGAGGAAGTAGGGCTACCCCCTATGATCACAACAGGAAGTAGGGCTACCCCCCAAATTACAAGAGGAAGTAGGGCTACCCCTTAAGGTCACAACAGGAAGTAGGGCTACCCCCTGAGGTCACATCAGGAAATAGGGCTACCCCCTGAGATCAAAAGAGGAAGTAGGGCTACCTCTTCAGGTCACAACATGAAGTAGGGCTACCCCCTGAGATTACAACAGGAAGTAGGGCTACCCCCTGAGATTACAAGAGGAAGTAGGGCTACTCCTTGAGGTCACAACAGGAAGTAGGGCTACTCCCTGAATTCACATCAGGAAATAGGGCTACCCCCTGAGATCACAAGAGGAAGTAGGGCTACCTCCTCAGGTCACAACCTGAAGTAGGGCTATCCCCTGAGATCACAACAGGAAGTAGAGCTACCCTCTGAAATAACAAGAGGAAGTATGGCTACTCCCTGAGGTCACAACATGAAGTAGTGCTACCCCCTGAGATCAAAAGAGGAAGTAGGGCTACCTCCTCAGGTCACAACAGGAAGTAGGGCTACCCCCTGAGGTCACAACAGGAAGTAGGGCTACCCCCTGAGATCACAACAGGAAGTAGGGCTACCCCCTGAGATAACAAGAGGAAGTAGGGCTACTCCCTGAGGTCACAACATGAAGTAGGGCTACCCCCTGAGATCACAAGAGGAAGTAGGGCTATCCTCTGAGGTCACAGCAGGAAGTAGGACTACCCCCTGTGTTCACAACAGGAAGTAGGGCTACCCCCTGAGATCACGGCAGGAAGTAGGGTTACCCCTTGAGGTCACAGCAGGAAGTGAGGCTACCCCCTGCACTGCAGCATGTTTAGCAACATCACTGACTCTACCCATTGGATGCTAATGGAACTAGAGTATAGTTTTAACACAATGAAACAACTTGCTGATGTTAAAGGGGAAAAACAGCTACCTCTCCATGACTTTCTGGCTACAGTTAAAAACAAACAAATTTTTTTTAAAAAAAGGAAACCAGCTACATGGGAGTGGTGGGAAGCATGTGAATTACATGTGGGAATTGATACTAATGCCTAATCCCTCAGCCTGGGGAGCCTGAGTTGTCAGGTGGCTTTGGTTTGCAGTCTTGTCAGTTCACCTCAGAGTGAAGCATAACTATGACCATTAGCTCAATGGTTCATATTTTGAAAAACATTTAAAAAGGCCATGTTAGGTAACCAAATTTGCTAGAACACTGTACAAAGTAATATATGTTGGTCATGAATGAGTGGCATCTTTCATTTCTAAAAGGTTTGTGTTGCAGTACCATAATTTAGCAGCTCTTACATAAGGTTATTCTATTTTCAGTATTTTACTCTGATATCATCCTCACCCATGAAAATTTAGTTATTTGCTGTTCCTAGAGCATTGCTTTTTCCGTACTGCCTTTGATGTGGTCCATTGCTATTTTATATTCAGGTGAATGGGATAAATTCCTTTAGGTGGAAAAACAACCATTTTATACTTCTTTTACTAAAAGGGATGGATTTTGAGCCTCTGCCAGTGTTTTTTTTTTTTTTCCCCAGTAGTGAGCCCTAGAGGATGTGAGTTTTCCTGCTTGAAGTCTGTCTTTGTCACCAGAGGCTGGAAGCCTCCAGAGGGTGCAGCCACCTCTGTTTTGTCCATGTAGCACTTGTACTATCCAGCAGGTATATAATAGCCTCCTTGTAAAAATGTTTTGAATTATTATGGTATCTTAGTCTGTGTTGCTATAAAGGCCTACCTGAGGCTGGGTAATTTATAAAGATGATGGCTCACAGTTTTGCACGCTGTACCAGAAGCATGACCAGCATCTGCTTCTGGTGAGGGCTTCAGGGATCTTTGGCTCATGCCTGAAGGAGAAGGAAGCCAGGATGTGCAGAGATCACACAGCAAGAGAGGAAGCATGAGACAGGGAAGGTGCCAGGCTCTTTTTCATAACCAGCTTTTGGGGAACCGTTTGGGCTAGAACTCACTCAGGCATCCCTCTCCCAGGGAGGGTGTTAATCTATTCATGAGGGATTTACCTGTATGACCCAAACACTTCCCATTAGGCCCCATCTTCAACATTAAGGATGCAAATTTCAGCCCAGGGTTTGGAGACTAAACATTTAAACTACAGCCCACGTGGTAATTAATTTAGGAAAGTGGAAGAACCCAAGAAAAGAGAACTATAAAAAAGGTTGACAGGGAGGTGAGAGGAATTATGTATATATTTTCCCTCAACCTTGGATGGAGTCTTGGGGCTTTTTTACTTGCCACTTAAAAGTTGGGCTGACTTCAGCCCAACTGGGTTAGATAGAGGTTAGGTGTGATAAGAATTTGGTTATAAGTTTATTAGGATTAGAAAATACATTTGCTGTTTTTAAATTACATATTTGTATGAATAAGTACTGTACCACATTGTGAGAATGTGAAGTTCATGGCCTGACAGTCCACGTCGATTTATTCATATGTTGTTGGCCTTGCATGTAAAACAGTTCAGGAGGGTTGAGTCCCCTCAGAGTGAGATAAGAAACCTTCTTCACTGATGTCAGCCTGAAGTGTGAAGAATGACCTTCATAAGGTAGAAACTGCCCTCCCTGGTTTGTGGCAGGGGTGGGGACTGACAGCTCCCTCCCTCTCTGCTCATCTTGAGATTAACTTTTTATCCAGTTTGCTTCTCTTCAGGTCTCACCACCTTATTACCCTGCACCTCAAACCATGTCTAAGACAACAGAGAATCTTGGAGTCATATTATATTAAGGGTCAGGCCTGTAGTAAAACATGTTAATTTAAACAGCAGCAAATTAGCATTTTGTGAATGCAAAGTTTTACTTAAAAAGTTACAGCTATGCCATCTAAAGCTTCCCACAGGAAGGAATGTAGGTTGTGTTGAGGAGAATGTTTCTCTAAAACACATTTGCACACGTCACTGGTGGTTAGTGAATCATTCCCAGTCAGATTCATGCATACAATCCTGTAGGTTGGGCATATTTGGGCAGTACTTCAATTTAATTCAACAAGCACTTGTTGAGCAAGACCTGGGTTTCTGTTTTCTCTACTCCCCATACATGGGGACTATTCTCAATTCTGTGTCGAGGTAGTGAGGAGTAGAGAAATTATTTCAGACAAATATTACTTTTGGGAAACACTTGCTCTAAATGGGTTCAGTTACCTCCTGAGAGTTCGGTGAGGTTGGAATGAAGATTGAAACTTGAGCCTGTGTATAAAACAGAGAAAGAGAAACACAGAAGTACAAGTCAAAACATTTTGCCAACTCTTGCATTCGTATAGATTTTCCATTCCTGACATGATTGTGCTTTTTATTTCCCCAATTAGATTTTAAACCATTTGTAGGGAGGAAACTGGGTTTCTTTTAACAAGGGCTCCCAGGCACGGATTGTAGAGTTCAGTACCCAATAGATTCTCCGTAAATACCAGCTGACTGAGGGATGGGCATGCCCAAGGGTGTTTCCCCAGTGCTGGGTATTTTCCACGAGAAGCAGACCTCGTGTTGAAGCACCATTCCTTTCAGTTGGGATGGTTTCCTGAAAGGTTTCAGCACAATGACACTGATTAGCTGCCAAATTAATTGCTCCCCACCACCAACCTTGTTTCACAGACAAACGGGGCCCCAGGGTAAAGTAACATGCACACTGGAGCAAACTTTCCACCATGTGCTCCCAAACCTTCCCCCTTGAATTGGGAAAGTGACCTTTTGGTGAACAAATGTTCTTTCACCTTTACTGTTTAGAGGTTGTTAACACGGGGCCAGCGACATGATTGATGCCCACGCTTTCCTCTTCTGTGGAGTAGGTTCTACTCTTTCCCCTTCAGAGCCGCGAGCTTTTTATATTGTTTTCCTTTGATAAGGTGGCTGGGTTGCCTGTAAATGGGAATGTATTTTTTAATGAGCTGGCGGTTTGCTGGAAGAGTGTAGTTCTGCTTTGTAGGCTTCTGGCTTTTCTTCTGCAACTCACACCCCTAGGTAAACATTTTCTGAACGTGACTTTCTGTTAATAATCCGTGTGAAAAGGTTTGTTTTGTTTCTTTTCTCAGCCTGGGTTTCTTGGTGGTGGTTTAATTTGGTTGTCTCAGGCGCATCTTCTTTGAGGCTGGTGAGGAGGGACAATCTTTTCCCAACCCCTTGGAAAGACCTTCAGAGTTTTCAAAAGTAGGAGAAATGGGATGGGAGGACCAGTACCAGTATTCCTTAGTTATTTTTAGAAGTTTAATATTTTTGGTAGGGGAGGATGGAGAGTGAAGGTGTATGCTTCCTCAAAGCCAATCATTGCAGATACCAGCAAAAGGGGAGATGGAGGCAGAGTTTCAGAGCCATGCAAGACACAGACCGTGTGGTTAAGTGGGTGACCTCAGGCAAGTCACTTATCCTGTCTGTGCCTAACGTCTCTTTCCTATGAAGTGAAAATAATGATAATAAAAATATCTACTCCACAGTTGCTGTGAAGAGTAAAGGAGTTAATATTGACAAAGAACTGAGGCCACAGCACCTGGTACGTCAGAGATGCTTCATGGATGGGTGCCATTACTGGTTCTCCAACAATTCTGCAGTCCCAACAGCTTTGAAATCAAGCAGCAGTTATTTTGTTATTTTTAAAATAATTTATTTGATGGCAGAATGAACCTGATGAGAATAGTTTTATCTTTATTCCATTTAACGTGACTATTTGTTAAGTTTTGCTATGAAGATATCCCTGTGTCTGATGGGGGATGCTGTCCTCATCTACTGGATGGGTCACAAATGTATAGTACATGCACCATCTTACATTTCGAATATTAGAGACATTATGAATTCTCAAACGTATTTGATCTCAAGGGTTTCCGATAATAACCCTGTGTGTATGCTGAAATACTACAATATATTAGCAAAAGCACTTGCTGTTTATTATCTGTTTTGCTTCTTCTTGGTTATATATCTTGGTGTTTTCTCCTAGGATTAAAGATAAATAGAAGTTTCTCAGGCTATTCATGTATTTATGAAATACTTAATGAAACCATACTATGTGCTAAATAGCCGTGGGCCTCTACTTCCAGGAAGCCAACTATGAAATACTTACTGAACCCATACTATGTGCTAAATAGCCATGACCCTCTACTTTTAGGAAGTCAACTGGCTAGTGGTAGTTATACATTATTGAGGACCTACTACGTGTAAGACCTTAATCTGCATATGTTATTCATACTGTCTCTGAATTTTCTTAATAAGCAGTGCCATGAATGAAGGAACAAAAGCTCAGAGATACTAAGTAACCTGCTCAAGGCTGGCAAATGACTGAGCTGGGATTAAATTCCCATCTCAGTGGTTCCGTGGCCCGTGTTCTTTCTACTTTTCCACATTATCTCTTGCTAAGAGCCTCAAAACTAATGGCTTTTAAAACAGTTCTTGTAGACTTTAATCTTATGGTGGGCCATGTTCTGTGAGGCCTGGCAAACAAGAAACGCTCCTCAGCATGTTTGACCTCCCTGGAAGGGTTGTGTCGTGAGCGGGGGCCTTGTCAGCAGTCAGCGGGCAAGTCAGGCCAGCCGGCTGGACTTGCACTTATGGAATGGGGCACATGTGAAATACTGGCAAACTGCAAAGTCAATTCTGAATAATAGTCATTTGCAACACTTTCTGGTACAGCCTGCAAAACTGTGAGCCAGGCAAACCCATTGTCTTTATAAATTACCCACAACAATTTACGTACCACGACAATCACAAATCTTAACTGTCTAATTCAATGAATTTGGGTAAGAACTTTACAGCTGCTTACGCAGAACCCCAGAAAGATTCCTTGGCCTCTTCTAGTCAAACCTCACCTCAGAGACCTTCTTTTCTCATTTCTCTCTCCATAATTTAGCTTTATTACTGTTTGAGTTTTAAGTAACTAGAATCAAACGGGATGCCCCGATCTGTGTCTGGCCTGATTTGAGCAGTGCGCTGCCTGTAAGATGCACCTCCATTGTCGTGTGTATCAGCAGTTCTCCATTTTTCTGCGTAGTATCATGCTGCATTGTCTGAATATACTACACTTTATTTTTCCATTCTTCTGTTATTGGATGTGGAAGTTGCGTTCAGTTCAGAGTTATTAAATAAGGTCACTGTAAATACTATCATACAGATCTTTTGGGGATGAAATTTTTTTGTCTCTCTTGGGTTCATATCCAAGATTGGAATTGCTGGTTCACAAGACAAGTGTACATTTAGATTCAGGAGAAACTGCCAAGCAGTTTTCCAAAGTGTGTGTGCACATTTCACACCACCACTATCCGAGGGTTCTTGCTGCTTCACATCCTTAACAATCAGGTCTGGTCGGGATTTTCAATTTTAGCTATTCCAGTGAGTGTGAAATGATAAATTATGAGGGCTTTTGTTTGTATTTACTTGCTGATTAATGTTGCTACGTAACTACATTTTTATGTACTTATTGGCCTTGTGTATATATTTATGTGTAAACTGTTCAAGTCATTTGTTCGTTTTTCATTGGGTTATATATTTTTATTATTAAATTTAGGAGTTCTTCATGTATTGTGATACTAGGTCTTTCTCAGATATATGCATAAATAGCAAACATTTTGTTTTCCCCCCAGGATGTGGAAAACTACCAAGTTGGATCTTTAAAATTTCCAGGCTAGGCTGGGTGGCTCACACCTGTTTTCCGACAACTCTGGGAGGACGAGGAGGGTGGATTGAGCTCATGAGTTCGAGACCAGCCTGGACAAGAGTAACATCCCTTCTCTACTAAAGATAGGAAAAAAAAAAAAAAGTTAGCTGGGCATCCTAGCTGGTGCCAGTCGTCCCAACTACTTGGGAGGCTAAAGCAAGAAGATCTCTTGAGCCCAAGAGTTTGAAGTTGCTATGAGCTGGGACACTATGACAGTCTACTCAGGAGACAGAGCAAGACTTTGTCTCTTAAAAAAAAAAAAGTGAAATTTCCTTGGTGAGATTATCTTGGGTTTTGGTGCCTGTCTCAGACTGATTATAGTATTTATTAGGATGTCATCCTCTTTCGAACTAGTTTCTTTGCAATTGGCAAGAGGAGGGACATTTGCAGAAAGAAGTTCACGTTGCTTGTGACCCCATATTATTCCCTTTATAAACACCCCTCTAAAGTTATAATGAGAATATGTGATTCATTTTTCAAGACTACATTTTCCCCTGTTTATGATCATACTTGTTTCATTAACTAAAGTAAAAATTACTGGAAAAATTGAAAAAAAAACAAAACTAAAACTAAAAACTACATTTTTCCCAAAAAAGGAACTTCTACAAGTATGTGGTAATTGTTTAAGAGTTTTCTAAATTATAAAAGTAAAACACATTTTATGTAACATAAAATGGCAGATATTTTTAAAGAAAAGAAAACTGAGCATTGAAAGTTAAAGTTAAAAATTTAACTTTAAAAAGCAAATAAAATAACCCACAAATTTCTGGCCTTCAGGATTAATCCCTATTGTACTTTTGTTAGGCAAAGCATGCCCTATTTTTTTCCAAAGAAAAATGTATTAACAATTCATGAGACATCACCAGAATTAGCTCCTGCCCGTGTAATCAAGTGATGTCTTTTAAAAGGCTGAGTGATGGAATTGGGCTCATTAATTTCCAACATTGAATCCACTCCATATATGCTCCTATTTGAACTCTCACCTAATTTAAGAGGATCAAATAACAGCCTAAGGCCATAATTACGGGAAGTAAGCCTGCATTTCAGCCAAATTTTATCCTCTTGAGTATAAGCTAGCTGTAGCCATGAAGGATTTTTCCCCTGTGGAATGTGGTAAAGTTGGTCTTCTGTTCTGAGAATCTTCTCTCATCCTCTGGGCTCAGTCCCTCTAGGGACAGGTCATACTAAGTGGCAGTTTTCCAGCCCAAGTTGCTGTCCCAACTTTAGGGGTGTATTCCTGTCCATTTGAATGACTTCTTAATTCACAGGCCCCTTAATGGGTGAATAAGGTCCTTCTCATCAAATATTACGATGAAGACCTAACTCCAGTACCTCAGAATGTGATTGTGTTTAGAGAGAGAAGGTCTTTAAAGAGGTAAGTAAGTGAAAATGAATGGGCCCTTATTCAACATGACTGGTGTCCCTGAAGAAGAGAAAATCTGGACACAGATATGTACACGCACAGAGGGACATCACAGAGATAGGTACATGCACAGAGAGATGTCACACAGGTATGTACATGCACAGAGGGACATCACACAGATATGTACATGCGCAGAGGGACATCACACAGGTATGTACACACATAGAGGGATGTCACACAGGTATGTACACGCACAGAGGGACATTACACAGGTATGTACACATGCAAAGGGACGTCACACAGGTATGTACACATGCAGAGGGACATCACACAGGTATGTACACAGGCAGAGGGATGTCACACAGATAGGTACTGGCACAGAGGGACGTCACACAGGTATGTACACATGTAGAGGGATATCACACAGGTATGTACATGCACAGAGGGATGTCACACAAATATGTACATGCACAGAGGGACATCACACAGGTATGTACATGTGTAAAGGAATGTCACACAGGTATGTACATGCACAGAGGGATGTCACACAGGTATGTGTGCACACAGAGGGACATCACACAGGTATGTACACATGCAGAGGGACATCACACAGATATGTACACATGCAGAGGGACGTCACACAGATAGGTACTGGCACAGAGGGACATCACACAGATATGTACATGTGCAGAGGGATATCACACAGGTATGTACACATGCAGAGGGACATCACACAGATATGTACATACACAGAGGGACGTCACACAGATAGGTACTGGCACAGAGGGACGTCACACAGGTATGTACACATGCAGAGGGACATCACACAGGTATGTACACATGTAAAGGGATGTCACACAGGTATGTACATGCACAGAGGGACATCACACAGGTATGTACATGCACAGAGGGACATCACACAGGTATGTACACGTGTAAAGGGATGTCACACAGGTATGTACATGCACAGAGGGACATCACACAGGTATGTACACGTGCAGAGGGACGTCACACAGGTATGTGTGCACACAGAGGGACATCACACAGGTATGTACACATGCAGAGGGGTGTCACACAGATATGTACTGGCACAGAGGGACATCACACAGATATGTACACATGAAGAGGCACGTCACACAGGTATGTATGTGCGCAGAGGGACATCACACAGATAAGTACATGCACACAGGGATATCACATAGATAGGTACATGCGCAGAGAGATGTCACAGAGATAGGTACATGCGCAGAGGGATGTCACACAGGTATGTACATGTGCAGAGGGACATCACGCAGGTATGTACACATGCAGAGGGACGTCAAACAGATATGTACATGCACAGAGGGATGTCACACAGGTACATGTGCAGAGGGATGTCACACAGATATGTATGCATGCAGAGGGACGTCACACAGGTATGTATACGTGCAGAGGGACGTCACACAGGTGTGTGGGAAGAGGGACATCACACAGATATGTACACATGCAGAGGAACGTCACACAGATATGTACAAATGCAGATGGATGTCACACAGGTATGTACGCGCACAGAGGGACATCACACAGATAGGTGCACGTGCAGAGGGACGTCACACAGATATGTACACATGCAGAGGAACATCACACAGATATGTACACAAGCAGATGGATGTCACACAGGTATGTACATGCACAGAGGGACGTCACATGAAGACACAGGGAGAAGATGGTCGTCTATAAGCCAAGGAGTGAAGCCTTGAACCAAACCAACACTTCCAATGTTATTCTGAACTTGTAGCCTTCAGGACGGTAAGAAAATAAATTTCAATTGTTTAAGGAGCCTGTGGGACTTCATTGGTACTTCATTGTGGCAACCCTAGCAAACTAATATGGCCTGTAATAGACTTATTATAACAATGAATTTTAAGTTCTATTAGGTTAAGGCAGGGGCTGAGCTAAATGTCAGGCCATGTATCATCCAAAGGCTCAGAACATTTACATCAATCATTTCTTTCTTTATATCCTATTTAGCATTTCTTTATAAAACACTAATATGTAGCTCATGCGATGTTTTCATAATAGTAGGTATATTTTAATTGATATGTATCTCCTTAATTCTACCTGATTTTATGCTAAATAGGCAGTCACATAAAATGTATCAAATATTTCTATGAACTTTAAAAGCAAAGGACGGAAGTTTTCCTTTAGACGTTTAACCGTAACATTTTCTTTATTCTTGGGGGATGGTACTGACCAATTCTCTGCCTCACTCTCTCCTCTAAAAAGGGGGATAATATTCGTGCCTTTCTCATGGAATTTTTAGAGGGCCAAACATGATTTTTATTTAGAATAGTGTTGGCACATGCTGTTTATTAGGTGAAGTGCTTTGGAATCATATTGATTTTCCAAAGACTTGACAGCTCAGGAATAAATCCTGCATATGTATACACACATTTATTTTTTCTTACTGTACCCATGTTGAGTCAATCCCAGGACACAGAGTGAAAAGCCTGGAAGGTGTGAGTTACCTGGTCTGAGAAGGGGTGATCTGTTTCCCTGTCCTGTCCATCACTCTGAGTTGCTTGCCCTCAGGAGAGAGCTTCCAACCCTTTGTAAAGACCACCGGCCCTTCCGCTGCTCTCTCTCTGGACTCTGTCACTGGAGTGACAGGCAGGTGACACTCCTGGGGCATGACTTTTGATCCCTCCTGCCCTCCCTCCTGCTTTTTGTTTCCTAAAGTCTCCAGTTTATTAATGTGGAATCGAGGAAGGTCATCTTCTCAAAGGTCTATAAAAATTTGCTGATCTGAGATCTTCCAAGGTGTGTGGAAGCTTCTTCCTCTGCTTAGAGATTTAGCCCTGGTTTAGAGAATCCACTAGTGTTGTGTTTCTTAAAGGAGTACAGAGTTTCTGGGAGACATACGTAGTAGCCATTCACCCCTCAGGGTTTGTTCCTTAAATCAGATGATTGTCTTTCCCCTTCTGATATGGAGCTGGAGGTGAACTGGTATGTGCAGGCCGCTAAGGAGGCAGGAGGGGCAGCCCGGGCAGCTGAGGTTGCTGACAGGTGGAAGAGGCTGAGGGGAAGGAGGAACACAGCACTGGGAACTCGGGAGGGAGGATTTCAAGGGGGCAGCAGGATAAATGTGCTGCTTGCAATATTAGGGTCCCGTGGAGGCTCATTGTTACCTAAGTTTAACCCCCACCCTCATTATTTATTTATGGGAGCAGAGCTTGCCCAGGACACAGTGCTGCAGGGGATGAAAGCCACCCTCCTCAACCTCGTGTTCTTTTCACCTGTCTCCCCCTTCCTGGCTCAGGTCCCACCCTGCTGGGCCCGAGCCTGATCTCCTTAGCTCAGAACCTACTGGTCGTCCTACTTGGCTGGAATCAGAGTCTCACTGGGACCCTACGTGGAGACCTGTGTTCCCTCCTCTGGAAGTGCCGAGCCCTTCCTCATCCCTTTGCCTGATTCTTCTTCAGAATCCACACAAATGTCACTTCCTCAGGAGGCTTCAGAACAAGCCATGGTATTCATCAGAACTTGTGTCACTCACCAGGATGCAGGTGTCACTTGGGAAGAGCTGCCATGGAGCTAAAGCTGTGCCTGACCAGCCCCCTGTGTCACTTATCTCCTGACAGTGTAGTCCAGCCCTGCCCAGAGCCTTCCATTTATCTGTGTGACTGGTGATTAACATCTGCCCCCCACTCTAGGCTGTAAACCCCACGAGGGAAGACGTGTCTGTCTTTCCCCCCTGTGTCCCAAGCTGAGCACAGCATCTGACACGAGATAAACTGCCCATATTGTTCTGATAAATGAATGAGGGCCCCTCGGAGGGTTATTTCTTGTTATTTCTCCATTGATGACCAAACAATGATGCTATCCTCATCTTGTAAGGAGACATGAACATGAACATGTCACGAACTACATGAACTACAGTAATCCGAAGAAGACCACGTGATCTCAGGGCCTCCCTACAGCTCTGGCCCAGGCAATTCTTGGGGCACACAACATGGATGGGCACGTCACAGGCCGCAGTGAGTGTGGAGCTAATTCTCCATGGCTTTGTCTCCTGGTGGTCACAGAGAATGCAGCCAGGGTTTATTTGTTTATAAAATCTGCTCAGAGGAACAGAAATTCATCAGAGGTAACTTTGGTCATTTCCCCTTAATTGCAACTGCAACTTCCTCCCATAAGGAAAGACTGTAATAACCTAAAACCTTATTTGGGCTGATTTTATAATGGCTAGCAAATGATGCAAATTTGCATTTTCTTTGGATTTTGCATAGCGTTTGTGTATTCATGACTTTATATGGATGTAGCTCTAAGGCTTTAATAGAATATCTTATTTCTCATTCCTGTGGTGAGTAGAAATAGAAAAGCAAAGTTTCACATACTTTTGCAGTCTATTGTGGAATTTTGATGATTTTAAACGAAGCTGATTTTATTCTCAAAGGTGAACAACTGCCAAACCTCATTTCAGTGTATTCAATGCATGAATTCTAATGATGAGAACTGCTTACATGTCTGTTACTGACAAAACTAGTGTTTATGAGCATTAAAAAGCACCAGTAAGAAACCTGAGTTTTAGAGATACTTGTAATTTAGGGTGTTCTTTTCATTTTCTGAAGTTAGAAGTCTGACTGTCGAGTGTAGAACTTGAGTTTATAAAGCTTTTTTTCTCTGGGGTGAGTGGGTGATGGTGATGGGTATAAACTGAATGATTCATGGTCTGCAGATCTAATGTTCATGAAGGAAAAATACAATCACTTAACCGAACACTGGAGACCTTGCCTCCTGGTGAAAATGGATTTCAGTCTACTGAAGATTTGAGCTTCACTGTCTGGCTCATCATTTTGTATTTGGGAGAGGTCAATGAAAGTAAGCCAGAAAGGTATTGGACCAGTTCCAACTCTATCATGCTCTAATTATGTGACATTGCCAAGACATTTAACTCCCTACATCTTACTTCTATTTGAAAAATAGAAGTTGTAATAGCTGTTCTTACCACCTACAGGCTTTGTGGTAATAACCAAATAAGGCAATGTAGATAAATTGCAAAGGATTGTGCAAATGTAAGAAATTATTTTACTACATCATGTAATTTTCTGGATTTTTTTGGGTGTGTGTGTGTGTGTGTGATATTTATAGGCCCATTTCCTCAACAAGTTTTAAAAGATGGGCCATAACAAGGGCTCAATTAGAGAGGCAGAGGCACTAGGGAGACATAATAACGTGTGAAATTCATAGTCACAGGCATTTGACTTTACAAAATTGCGAGAGTTGGTTGGGATGTAATCTTTGTGTCTGAGGCTGGAGCTTGAAGTCCAGGGGGTAGGTGGTCTAGAAGGGAAGAGGGATGTAAGAGCAGGAACAATCCAGAAGTCATAATATAGCAGTTTCATAAGAAGTCATAATATAGCAGTCATAATATAGCAACCTTCTTGGCACCAGGGACCAGTTTCCTGGAAGACATTTTATCCATGAACCAGGGAGGGGCTGAGAGGTGATGGCTTTGGGATGACTCAAGCACATTGCACCTGCACCTCAGATCATCGGTCTTTAGATTTTTGTGAGGAGCGCACATCCTAATCCCTCACGTGCATAGTAGGGTTACTGCTCCTGTGGGAATCTACTGCTGAGCTGACGGGAGGTGAGCTCAGACGGTGATGGGAGTGATGGGGAGAGGCTGTAAATACAGACGAAGCTTTCCTTGCCCACCCACCCCTTTCCTCCTGCTGGTTCCTCATAGGCCATGGACTAGTCTTGGTTTGTGGATGGGGGGTTGGGGTCCACAGCTGTAGCACACACTGGAACTCATGTCAGTCTTGCTGTCATCTACTGTGATGTGTGTGTCATGTGCAAGCAGCTGGTGTCCCTTGTCATGGAGCTAAAGCCATGGCTGGTCCAGAAACGAGAGAAGCTTACAAAGGGTACAGGGGGTGAGGGGGGTGCAGCATCTGCAAACCCAGCCTCTGCCCCATGCCAGCCGGTGAAGCCAGCAGATCAATGACAATGTACATTACCTCCAAAAGCATCTTCCTCCACCTTTTACAAGAAAAAAGAAATACGGCCACAGCTCTGCTTCCTCACTCCAAATCTCTTGCAAAAATGTCTCTCCTGGTACATCTTGGCCTGTGAAACATGCAGATGAGGTGACCACATCATTCCTGGGGCCAGCAAAATGTAGATGTGGAGCCCTTTGTTCAAAAAGCAGGAGGACTTCTCTTTCATTATGATTTTTTATTTCAGATTAATATGAGGGCACAACTGCTCAGGTTACAGTGTTGGTATTTCTTAAGTAAAGTTCAGGTTGTATCAAGCCCCTCATCCCTGCTGGGTGCTGCATACCCTTACATTATTTGCCATTTGACGTCACACACCCCAAGGAGTGGGATACTCGTATGGGGTGAATGCAGACCCTCCAGGCCCTTTGGGCCCTGCTCCATGATTCAGAACTCAGTGTGTGGCTATCTGACGTCTGCCATGTCCTATAGAACAGTCAACATGGGTGGAAGGGAACAATCTCAAGGTGGCTGAGAACCTAGGCAGGGAGGTGGAGACACAGTAAGGGTCGGACTACAGATGCTCCAAGGCTTCAGCATCCCATTGAACTCCGTGTATAAAACACTATTCAAAGATGAAATTAATAAGCATTTCCGCAGTGAGCATTAAACTCCAAGCACAAGGCCCTGCTACTGAGAACAGAGCCCTGAGCCATTGCACTGTTTGCATTTCCATCGAGTCAGCCCTATAAGCCGGAAGGGAATTCTGGGAATGACAGTTCAGCCAAACTAAGAAGACACATTATAAAGACAACACGCTGCACTCCCTGCCTACTGCCTGCATTTTTTTCAAAAGGTTATCATTGTCTGTTGAAGCAAGTAAGACAGAAGACTACGAACACAGCCTTGCTGTCTTTCTGGCAGCCTGGCAGACAGACTCGTGCCATATTATGGCATTGCCACCAATGTTTCCAAACCACCGTGTTCCCTAGGACCAGGATTTTTGATGTGACATTGAAAAAACCATACTACTACTCACCTGTGTCAGTCCTTTATAATTGCCAAGTTTCAATTTACAATCGGATTCCACGGGCATAATTGTATGACTGCATCTTTCATTTTAACCACACAGTCATTGAGGTTTCCCAGGTGGGATGTTGCCAGAGGCACGTCCAGCATCTTGCTGGAGAACACGGCCCTCTGTGGACCTCCGTACACCTCCCCGTCTCACCGGGTAGGGGAGGAATGAAGGCCCCAGTCACTCTCTACCTGGGCCATCTCTCAAGGCTGTGTTTGCATCTGGCAACCTTAAGGGACAGGGAAATGTCTCCCTCTGTGACAAGGAGTAGGTTAAAGCAGGAGCTGCCCCAAGCTAGTGTTTATATTAGTGTGCCAGGAGCTATTATAACAATGTTCTGCAGCCTGGTGGCTTAAATGATAGAAGTTTATTTTCTTGCAGTCCTGAAGGCTAGAAGTCTATGACCAAGGTGTGGACAAGGCTCGTGTCTTCTGAGACTTTTGTCCTTGACTTGTGTTCTCTCTTCTTCCTCTGACCTGTGTCCAGATTTCTTCTTCTTAGGAGGATACCAGTGATGCTGCATGAGGGTCACCCTAATGACCCTGTTTTTATCTTAATTATAATATTAACACCTCTTTAACGACCCTATAGAAAAACATAGTCACGTTCTCAGGAACTGGGGGTTACTGCTTCAATATATGAATTTTAAGGGCACACAGTTCAGTCCATAAGTGTTCCTTCCTATAACACAACTCACTGCCCGCCACGTCACCACCATGGGACTTGGGGGTTAAGAAGAACTAACACGACTGGGCTGTGCTGTGAGTGATAAAACCTTTTGCTTCTGACCCAGGTGTTTTGTATCTTCTTCCAGCATTGAGAAAACAGAAATAGGCTAAATCATTAGATTGTAAATAGGGTAACATATCATCCCAGACCTGAGATACCTTGCAAGTGGTATCAAAAACAACTATTTCCAATCGTTTCTCTGGTGGATGCAGATGTAACAGTGGGAGTGATTTTGAAAATCCCTCCTATTAGGGGATGACTAACTGGTTCTGTTTTATGCCTTCTTTTCAGGGACCCCCAGTCATCCATTCCTGCACAAGGTATTGCTTTTGCTTTGTCTTCATGGAGAGTCCCTGTGTCCAGGGCCCCTGTGCTTGTGCACAGATGGTGAGCTGCTGCTGTGTTCCAGCAGAGTGGCCTCCCCTTACTTCCTGCCCTCCTTCCCATGGCAGAAGAGTTTCTTCCCTCACTTGTTACTCCCCCCCTTCTTGTCTCCTTCTGAGTTGTCACTCCCCTCATCTCTCCACCCACCTCTGGTTTATCTAGTCTCTGAGACAGGAAAACTGGCTTTACAAGCAGGAATAATAGACTCTTCACCTTGCACTGGGGCAGCAGTTGCTTTGAATATTTGTTTTGGCTTTTGTGGAGAATAATCTTCTGAGGGCTTGTAAAAGAAAAGAGGAGGAGGGACGCGAGCAAGGACGACCAGATAAATATCTCCGGCTATGATCGGCTGTGCACCTCTGACAGCCCCAGGTTTTGCTGAAATGGAAACAAGAGCTGCCAGAGGAAATGTGTTCCTAGCACAGCTGGAGACAAGGTCAGTCCATGGCAAGAAATGCTTGTTCTGGAATATTTACAGAGCGCACCTGAAAGAGAAACTTCAGCTTAGGTTCAAGGATGCTGAGGTCAGATTCTGGGCCTCTTGGAGAAAGTGTTATTAAAAAACGACCGACTAGAATCCAGAAGGGTTGCAGAAGGCCTCATTCTGCGGAGTGTTCGTAGTAAATACCTGAAATGGCCAACAAATGAAGAGTGTATGACCCGGTCTCAGAGCTTCATCCTGTGGGTCGGGTGAGTGCAAGTGTGAGAGCCGCCTCCACCCCTGCGTCCTGTCACTGGTGGTTTGACTCTGGTTGTGATCCGGCCTGACGTTTTCTCATGAGGCTTTATGTCAGCATCGCTGAAGTGACTGCGACTCCATGGACACCTGTGCCCTGCGGCAGGCATCTGGGCTGTACAGTGAGGGCTGCTGCTTCCTTGAGAGGCTTCCCCGGTCAGAGTTAGGGAAGGATCGGAATGCTCCTGCCAGAAGGGCCGGTAGGAACATGCTACGTGTACAATTTAATTCTTCCTCCTGCTCCCTGAATTGTGACCCCAGATTCATATGCTGAAATCCTGAGCCCCAGGCTTTAGAATGTGACTGTATTTGGAGATGGGACTTTCAAAGAGGTAGTGAAATTAAATGAGGTCACGAAGGTGGCCCTTCTCCAGTGTGACTGGTGTCCTTCTAGGAAGAAGGACCCTGGACACAGACAAGAACAGAGGAAGACCAGGTCAGGAAGGGAGAAGGCCAGCCGAGGGGAGAGGCCTCAGAAGATGCTGACCCTGCCTACGCTGGGATCTCAAACTTCTAGCCTCCAGGACTTGCGAGAACATGAATTTCTGTCATTTGAGCCACCCAGTCTGTGGTACTTTGTTGTGGCAGCCCTAGTACACTAAAATACCCAGCAGCCCTGTGCACTCCAAACACACAAAATGATAAAATAGAGCAAAACAAACTAAAAATATGTAGGTATGTTTTCAAATAAGGTAAATATCTCAAGGAATGAGATCTGTGAAATAGTCTGAGGGGCTAAGGCCCCGTGTCTGCTGGACATCCAGTCAGGGAGCAGGCCAAGATCATGGACGTGAATCTGACATTTGGAGGGGTGGGAATGAAAATGACTTTTTCAGCTCAGGGGGTGACCAGAGCCAGGCTCACTACTTGCTAAGCTGATTCACTGGCCTATGAAGAGGAAGGGTAACAGGAACTGTTCTGGCTTCTATCTTCTGCTAATGACTGCATGAGTGGGAGAGGGAGGCACACACATTGCCTTGAGATTGGCACTTGGGCCAGAATGCTCTGATCAGATCTGTGGTAGCTCTAGTGTCATTGAGGAACAAGAGCTTTAAACCTTCATGTCCTCAACACTCAGTTCTAGATGAGCTGGTTCTGGGAGTGGGAGGTGAGCGGAGACCACTGCAAAGCTCCTTCATAGGAGACAAGGAGGGAGACAGAGAGACAAAGAACATTGCTCCCTCAAAGAGAATCTGCCAACCACAATTCCAAAGCATGGAATTCACACCTGAACTGGCTGGGGTGCTGTGACTCTGCCTGTAATCCTGGAAGTCTGGGAGGCAGAGGTGGGAAGAACACTTGAGCTCAGGATTTTGAGACCAGCCTGAGCAAAGAGTGAGAGACCCTGTCTCCACTGAAAATAGAAAAACTAGCCAGGCATTGTGTTGGGCACCTAGAGTCTCAGCTACTTGGGAGGCTGAGGCAATAGGATCATTTGAACCCGTGAGTTTGAAGTTGCATGAGCTACCAAGATGCCATGGCACTTTACCCAGGGCGACAAGTCTCAAAAACAAAGAACAAACAAAAAACCCCACACCTGATCTATTAGCCTGTACATTCAATAATTGGAAAGGAAGATTCTCTTAGTTCCTTCACTGCCCCCTGGAGTTTGTGCATGACAGTCTTCCACTCACAGTTTTAACCTTGTAGTCTGCTGGCAAGGTGAGAACTTAGGGAAACAGCTTACGGAGCTCTCCGTCCACCTTATGGAGCTACTTAGTGTTCTAGCAAGAGGGAAGCATCTGTGACAAAGAGCCTCATTCAAAACTTATCAGTCACACTCCTTTCAGGATGCTACTGTAGACACCCAAAGACTCATTTATTTCCTTGTAAATAGACTCGACAAAGAATCTTCTGACTTTGATTTTTTTTTTTTATGTATTTTATCCCTGAACAGTAACCAGATGCACAAACAGGAATAGAACTCACCAATTATTGGAAATGCTGTGCAGTGTCAAGAGCTTTATCTGAGCCAAGTGACATACAGTGACAAACATAGTCTTCCGTGGCTGCCTAAGTATTGCGTATATACCTAAAGCAGTGGGGGCGGAGTATTGTCCTTGGCATTGGATTCAGTGTGAGTGCAGGGCTTGTGAGTTCCTGGGGTGGATGCAAGACTGATTTGAAGTGAGATGCAGTCTCTACCTCAGGAAAGGGCTGGTGTCCTAGGTAGGACCACACGTGGGTTGAGAGGATTCCTTTTCCTTCTTTAGACTAAGGTCTCTCCAGGGCCCTTTTTTTCTAGATTCACTCTTTATTTTACTCCCTAAGAGGAAGTAGAGAAAGTGAATTCAAACAGAGAATTTCCTGTTAAGGCCTAGAATGGAGCTGGATTAAGTGGCTCATTCCATAATAATGATGTGTCCAGTGGAGAGTTGATATCCAGATTGTTTTCTTTGGATGACAGAAAAATGCCAACCCCAAATTTGCAGAAGCCTGACTTTTTGATATGGGAAAAGCCACTTGAGTCAACACTTTTACTGGAACAAATGTAAAGCAAATACCTATTTTCTTCTCTGATTTTAGGGAAAAACTTGAATGCTTTCACATAATATACATGTAGATAGATGCTTTAACTGTTGAATTTTTTTTTTATTTTTTTGAGACAGAGTGTCACTATGTTGCCCTCACTAGAGTGCTGTGGCATCACAGCTCATAGCAACCTCTAATTCTTGGACTTAAGCAATTCTCTTGTCTCAGCGTCCCAAGTAGCTGGAACTATAGGTGCCTGCCAAATGCCCAGCTCTTTCTTTTTGTTGTTGTTTAGCTGGCCTGGGCCAGGTTCGAGCCCACTACCTTTGGTGTGTGTGGCTGGTGCCGTAACCACTGTGCTACGGGTAATAAGCCTGAATGTTTTGTTTTATAATTGGCAAAATTTCGCCTCTGAAAAATTAGGTATATTTTTCTCCAAAATTTGGAATTAGACTCCCCTATACTTGAAATGATAAATTTTTTGGGGGGGGGTTATAGAGGAGGAGTATGTGTGTATGTGAGTTAGTGTTTCATTGTATGTGTGTGTTATTCAATCAAGTGCTTGCAGAAAACCAGAAGTGGGCCCCTGATCACAGCAAAGGTGTGTACAGGCTCTTCTTCGTACCCAACACTGGAAGTGAGATCAAGAGGTTGACTAAGCTGGCATAAAACATTCTGAGCGGGAAGGATGGTTTCCCACACGGTGCTGTCTCAGATTAGCCAAGCCACACTTGCAAAATAATGTTTTCCAACTTAAAGATTCCCATAGAGTTTCTGGCATAGCCTTTGGTGCCAGATAAAATGTTTGGACAGATACACAGCCTCTGGGCTACTCCCAGAGAAAAATAAGGCAGCCTTGGAGTTGGAGAAAAAAAAGGACACTGTTTTCTTTCCAAGGCCAGTGAACGGTTGGGCCCTACCTGTGAGGCATGGAAATTGATGAGTATGGGGACAGGGTGGGAGCCAGTCAGGGGACTCTGAGGTCATATTTGGACCTCTGGACTCTTCAGGTAATGAATTCTAGCGAGAATCGTTGGGTTGCTCTGGTACACTCCTGTTATCTTTTAATCTTCAATAAAGTCTTATTAAAAGTTACCAGATGATCTCTGGGGACTGGGGAGTCCTGGTCAATGTCCCAGAAGGACCGACAGGATCATTATCCCCCTCCTTGAAGCTGGGATGGAACAGTGGAGCTCGGCAAAGAAGCCTCATGTCAGGGTGTGGTTTGGAAAGACCACACCATCTCAGGATGACAAGAATGCTCTGGAAGAGGAAGGTGGGACTTTTGCTAGGGAAGAAACTAATGAGTATTCTTGGAATCTGTTAAGTAGCCATAGGCCTAGATTCCAGGAACTGGGGTAATGAAAATTTATGTCATAGAAAGTTGGGAATTCAGAAGAAGATGTGCAACCTTATTTCCTAGTCACAACTGGTGAGAGAGGCAAGGTTACATCTGCTTCTCGATTTACAGTCTCATCCTGGAAGGTCTTAGGTCTTCAAGGGTGAGGGGCGGTTCTTTGTGGAAGGAGGCCAAGGCCCTTCTGCTTGTTCCATTTGCCTAGAAAGGAGAAAAGTTGTAAAAAGGAATGGGATGCACAGTGTGGGAGGGGAGCACTTTTCATACCTTATTTCCTCTGACTGAGACTTTCGCTCCTAGCTTCCCTTAGCTGTGATCCAGTGATCCAGTTGAATCTCCTACCCATTTTAGAGCTCTTTCTCCACAGGTGACATGAACTGGCTAATGTCGGGCAGCATGGCCACTACCCCTCCCCCAATTCTCTCTGTTACTGCTGCTCTTGGCTCCTACAGTCCCCATGTCTGCCCATGGCCTGTCTCAGCCACATTCTCTCTACCAGAGCCGGGCACCTTTCTGGCACCATGGGCACAGGGATTGCCATAGGCTTACATCGAAGATTAAGTCATGACCAATCTTACTGCCTCCAAAATACAAAATTTAAAAAAGCAACCAAGCAAAAAACAAAAACAAACAAAAAACCCTTAAAACTGAAAATTAATAAATCTTGAATTAAGATTCCCTAAGTCTTCTGTCATTGTTATATATCAGTTTAATATGGGGCATGGATGGATTCAAAAACATTTATTGTTGGGTGAGACGGTGTGGCTTCCCAAACTGAGGGCTCCAGGATGCCAGGAGAGTCTTACAATAGGATCCAATATCCTCTGTTCACTCTAAATTCTCACCTCTTCTCGGATCTTCTTCAAATTTTCCTGTCTCCTTTCATCACCCAGATTTTTCCAGCCAATGTTAGCAGCTGACATATTATCCCACAGAAAAATTATATAATAAAAGGTTGAGGAAGAAAGAAATGCATTTCCTTCCCAAGGCCAAGTCCCTGGTGCTGAGAACACTCGTCCTTGCCATCTGGCCCGGGGTGAAGCAGGTGTTCTGTTGAAAGGGAAGCAACTCAGGCCAGGGAGAGAAGTGAGAGGCTGCAGGGCTGATTTCTTCCCAGCCAGGCCCCAGTGGGCAGGATCCTTTCTTAGCTGCACCTGTACCTTCCATCCATCCCGATCTGGGGTCACTGGAGATTTGGAGCAACTGGTTGCTAGTTGCTTGGTCCTTGGGCGTTGAACTTTCCCTGATGCCAAGAAGGCATTTTCCTTTTCCTGATCATGGAGGGGCTGATTCTAAATATGTCCCTGGAGAAGAAGTTTCCCAATTAAAATGATGAAGCTTTATCATCAGTTGTGTAGATGTGCAGTTTCAGTTTTAGGCGTATGCAATGCATGGAACAGACAGGACTTCCTAGTCAATGTGCCTGCCATTCTGTGTAGCTCCCAGGTTCAGGAAGTGGAATCTCAAGCCTCCCTTGGGGAGGTGAGCCTACATGCTGAAGGATGCAAGGTGTGAAACATGAGCCATGGGCCAAGCCTGGCAGGATGGCAGTTCCTGGCAGTAGACTATTAAAGCCAATGAGCTTAATGTGAAGTACATGAACCACCGGAAATTGAAAAACCCATCCAGCACTGTGTCAACACCGTCATTCCAAGTATAGGGTGCTAATGCCGAAGGTTGACCGTGGTCTCTCTGCATGGCCTTACCTCAGCCATGGCCTGATGTTATTGCCCATTTCTCTTAGGTCCTAACACTGTTAGGAGGTCAGAATCCGATGCTGTTGTTATAAGGGTCTTTAAAGATCATCTGCAGATTTGGACCTCAGGTGATCTGAATTACGGCCATTAATTAGTTGAAGGATTTGGGGCAAAACTCTTAATCCTTCTGTGTGTAATTTTCCCATGCAGCATAATAACCCTATATATGAAAAGGGCTTTGTCAACTACCAAGTGAAATACAAATGTTAGCACAAATGCTAGTTAATCAAAGTAGTAATCAGTTTGGTGCCTTGCTATTTTCAAGCTGGTTAGCTGGCTTCCTTTTTTTATTTAAAATTTTGATTCTTAAAGTCATGATAGAGCTCAGATTTGTTGGACGTCGGATTCATAAGGCTGGACTCTTAACATTTTCCCTCCCATACCAGGCAGGAGAGGAGGCGGGCCAGCTTCCCTGGTTGCCCTTTCTATCCCCAGGCCCTCTTCCCCTCTCTTTGGCTGTGCAGCACGTTCCATCACTGCCCCTTTCAGCTGCTTGTGCAACTGAAGGTTTGAAGGTGGGTTCCAAGGGGGGCCCAGGTGCCACTCACAAGGGGGTGCCATGTTTGGCAACGGCTGCTTGGGTTCAGGGGGTTCTGCCAGAGCATTTGGCCAGAGCCTCCTGCAACCTGCCTGTAGTCTGGCTGTGCATAAAATAGGGAATCAGACTTAAGGTGTTTCTACAAACCTCAGGGGCTGCAGACTTGTTGGGTTCTAGGCAGGATGGAGCCATGATTTGCAATCCATGTTGTGGGACACGGAACCTCAGAGTCCTCTGGGTGCCCTAGCATGCCTCTGCTGGAGGGGGAGTGAGGCACTGAGCGGGCTGTCCCTGCTTCCTCGTCCCTTCCCCATTCTCCTCCGGCTCATCTGAAGCCTCGCTGTCGCTGTGAACAATGTACAGGGCGGGACGCGCAAAATCGCTGCTCCTGCTGTTTCTCCTTTTCACCTGGCTTTGCTGCTTTGGGATTTGAACGGGGCTGAATTTCAGATCCAGATTGTTAGTGCTGCAAATGGGTAACCTTGTTCGCAGATCCGAGAGGCAAAGCTCTACAAGACAACTGCCTCTTCCATCTTTCCGTCTGTTTAGCTCCAAAACATTTCCACAGAAGGAAGTTGCAGCCAGTTGGGGGGGGGGGGAGAAAAAAACCACTGTTTGTCTATATGTTAAAATCTGAGAGGCCCCAGCAGCTTCAGGAAAGATGTTCCCTTATTTCAGATCAACTGTTAATAAACCGGTAGTCATGTTAACAGAGTCAAAGGTCATGTGCAAGGAAGGGAAAGTCAGAAATAAATAGAAGTAGACATTTCCCAAAGAGAGATGGATAGCGAATATATTTGTGTGACTTGAGCAGGAGCATTAAGGAAGCAGGTTCTCTCGCCTCCTCTCTTGCCGAAGGCTGCAATGAATCCCAGAGGGAGTGAGACTGAACCAGCTCTTTTGCTTGTCTGATGTATTACGAATGGCATGGCCGGAGCAGGTAGTACTCACAGGAGGCAGATCAGCTGCTTGTGTGTTTTGAGTATAGTTTTATGTCCAGTCAATCATGTGAATATCTTAAATGATGAATGCTGATAACAACCAAACAAAAAAATATATATAATAGGAAGCAAGATGGGAACGAGAAGCCGAAAGATTCAGAGGCCTACTGCAAATCCACGAAAGGACACGAGGCCATTGCACTAGGAGACCGTGGCACTAGGAGAGCTTTCCTTCCTCTTTCCTTCATGGGTGTTGCTTTTCAATTCATTCAATGTGATTTTATAGAAGAAATGTATTGATCTTTTCTCCTTGGTCCTTCTTCTTTTCCTTTTCCTCCCCAAACTGTGAGCCTCTTCAGAGGGCGTTAGGAGGCCACTCAGCATTGGGAAGGCCATGATGTGTTGCCTCAGCAGGTGCCATGGAGAGTTGGACTCATAGAGGCAGGAGTATTGTAGGGGAAACTGATTCTATTCACTCCTCCTGGGAGGATGTTCTTGGAGTAAGAAATGGGAGTGGCAAGGGGTTTAGATATTAAAAGGTGTCTGCAGAATAGTTGCCCTGTTCCCTTGGGTTGGACCCATTTCCCTCATGCCAGGCCATAAATCAGAGAGTTGGTGTCCTTGCAGTTGTGAGTCAAAGAGCTCCCTTTTTCTCTGTTACTGAAAGATGGGAACAGAGAAAGCCAAACACGTCCCAAGGACAGCTTGTTCTCCCTAGTTCTTTCTGCAAAAGAGAGAAGAGTTAAAAAAAAAAAAAAAAAAAGAGCATTTTCTTCCTCTTATTGAATGTCCTAAATCTGGTGATAAAAGGCATGAAGTTTCAGGTACTGCTGCTGGCAAGGGGAGAGCAGAGAGCCCAGAACTCCCTTGGTTGCTGCAGCGCTGCTGTCCAGAAAGGGGGCACAGTGGTAACTTTTGTGGGTCATATTATGACCTTTCTTGTCGTCAGTAAGTGGCAGAGGGGCCGTGCCCGGTAGTGGAACTGAGAGACCGTGAGAACAGGGGGAGGAGCTTGGTATAAAGCTTGGCTTGGTATAAAGCGTTTAGCCTGGTTGTGCAAAAGGAGGATGGTGTTGACTGAAGGCGTAGTCTCCAGCTTGCAGGAATACAGAATTCCATTTGGATCCGAGTAACGGGAAAGAGATACCTTGGTGAGGTCATCAAACTATCGTCATCATCATTTTCACTGTCCGAATTACTCTTTGCATAAAGAGCTCTCTACGTTGTTCTGTGACAACTGTCCTAAATGTTTATGCATATTACTTGACTTTTGACAAATGTAGAAACTGAAGCATACAGCATATCAATCCCAGGTCATAAGGACCACCTGATGGACAGGCCTGGGCTTTTTGCTGCCGTGAAATGCTACCTCTGAAGTCAGACTGTATAACCTTAATCAAAAGAAGGAATCGAGAAGCTTCCCTTGTGATGGATTTGGAACTTTCCAAGTCCCAAATTCTAAGTAAATCGCTACATTTCCTTATGTTCAGAAGTACAGAAGCAGAGCCCCCTGGGCTGGGCCTGCACTCCGTAAGTGAGACAGGGGTGTCATGGGACCTCCTGCTGAAGGCGTCATCTCTGCGTCTCACTTACTGCCAAGGAGACATTGAGAGCGGGGGGACAGGAGATCTTTGTGTTCTAGCTGTCTGACTTCTGCCTCTAATGCCAGTGAGAATGGAAGTTTGTGTCTCCGTGGGTCCCGTTGGTTCCTGCCTCACTGTGCCTCTCTCCCTATTGGCTGTGAGTCAGTGCAGCCAGAGTTGTGTGGTCCTCATGTGAAACTACTTGGTGCTACAGATGTCAGTGTTCAGTCTTCCTGTGGCAAGATGAATTGCTGTCCCAGAAGCGTCTCAGTGTTAGAATGCTTCAACTCTGCCATTAGCTGTGTGGATATGACCTGTTCCAGAGCCTCATTCTCACTGCTTTACGTCTCACTGTCTCAATGGCTGGGGATGATGCCGTTGTGCTTGTACAACTGGGATTGTCATTTCTCTCCCTGGTGTGCTGTTTCTTTCAGCCCAGGGTAACAGCCATCTTTATCCTTCACAATTCCTTGCCTTAGCCCTCATTTATTTTGATATTAACATAGCTATACCAGCTTTCCTTTGATTTGCATTTTTCTAATATAGCACTCTTCATTTTTAAAATTTCAGTCTTTTTTCATCTAATGACACATGTATCTATTCTAAACAGAACAGAGGATAATCTTATTCTTTTATTCCAACCTAGCAATTGTTTTCAATAGCCACGGTTAGCCTACTTATTACTGGTAGATTTTGATATATTTCAATCATATATGTATACTTTATGGTTTTCCTGCCTTTCCTATTTTTCTTGTCTTCTTGACATGTATTATATTAACTTCACTTGATTACCTCTGCCATCTTAGAAGTTATAAGATCTAGTCCCATTCTTAACCAGGGTGTTAGAGCAACCTTCTGAGTTTAGGCCTCTACTTATACTGTAGGTTAATTTTTTTTGACTATTGTAGTGGCATCTTGTTTCCTCTTATTTTATAGTCAGGGTTCTCCAGAGAAATAGAACCAATAGGATGTGTGTGTTTATATGTGTATATGTGTGTGTTCTCTCTGTCCCCTCACCATACATATGTCAGCCTCTACCACTGTGTGAACCAACTTCTTACAATTCTCTTTTTCTCTCTGAGAGAGAGGCTGACAAGTCCAAAATCTGCAGTATAGGCCAGCAAGCTGGTGACCTGGAGAAGGGTTGCAGCTTGAGTAGTTGAAGGCAGTCTACTGGCAGAAGTTGCTCTGCTTTGAGGGATTTAAGTCTTTCAACTGATTGGATGAGGCCCACTCACACTGTGGAGAGCAATTTGCATAATTGGGATGTTAACCCCATCCCTCCCCCAACAAAAATACCTTCTGCTTTGAGGGATTTAAGTCTTTCAACTGATTGGATGAGGCCCACCCACACTGTGGAGGGAAATCTGCATAATTTGGGATGTTAACCCCATCCCTCCCCCAACAAAAATACCTTCCTAGAAACATCTGTGAAGTTTGTTCAGATACCTGGGATCTATGGCCAAGCCACGTTGACGCATAAAATTAGCCATCACAATTACCCGTATTAACTATTATTATTTCTGTTATTTTGTACAGTCAGAAATTTCTTTAGATTTACTGACATATTTATCATTTTATCTTGCATCTAACTCACCTTTTTTTTTTTTTTAGACTCAAAGTACTGACAGAAAGTATTAACTCTACAATTTTAGGTGCAGATAAGCTACTGAGAGTTAGCGGCTATATGAAGACATTTTAGCAGACATTTCAGAAAGTTTACCCCGACCAGAACTAGTAAAGGTTTACTGCGAAACTAAGTGTTTTGAAAATTATTCCATGTCTTCACATTTTTAGTGGGTTAAAAGAAGTCTGCCTTCAGTCTATCCCTCCCTCCCTTCCTTCCTTTCTTGGAAGTTCACCCATTTTTTCTCTCTCACTCCTGTATTAAGAGCTCTATGTTGTTGGTGTTCTATGGTTTCACTCAAATAAGTCTAGAGATGGACATTTTATTCATCGTACTTTGAAATCACTCTGCTTATTGTATCCAAAAATTATATTTTTGATCAATGCTGAGAAATTTTCAGGTGCTATTTAGAATATTTTCTCTCCACTCATTCTCTTTAAGATTAATTATGTTGAAACTTCTCGTTCTTCATGGTTATTAACATCTCCTTCATGTTTTCTATCTCTTTATCTTTCTGCTCTGTCTTTGGAATTCTTTTCTCATAACTATTTTTAGTTCCATAATTCTTTCTTTGAATATGATTCATTGGCAGTTTGAACCAATGATTTAGCTTTTAACTTGAATACCTTTATTTTTAACTTCTAGAAGTCCCATTTTTTATTCCAATCTACCCATTCTTTTGAGATATTGCTTTGTAGATTTTTCTTGCTTTTAATTTCAGTTTTATGTATTTCTCCTTTAAACACATTATAGTTTCTTTCAAAAAGTTCTCAAATCAAGAGTTCTAGGAGTATAATTCTGCTCTTTGTTGTATCTCCTTCTGTGGTTCGTTCCAAATTGTTTTTGTCAGTGTTTTATAATTTGGGAAGGCAGGAAATCCTGCCAGGCTTTTGCTTGAGGACTTGTATCTGGCCTATGTTGAAAGTCTGTCTTGCAGAAGTGGTTCTCTGTTCTGTTTATGCCAGGTGCCCCAGGAGTATTATCATCTCTGGATCTATTTATATGTTATTTCTCACGTGGAAGATTCTGGATGGGGCAGGAAGTATAATTTGAACCCTAAACGCAAGTGTGACATGCCTGTGGTTACTCAGGTTCAGGGAAGACTATTTCACCCACTTAGATCCCAGGCCAAAATAGATAAGCTTGCTTCTCATTTCCCTAGGCTAGTGGAAGGGTGTTTTCTAAAATATGCTTTCGGTGAATGTATAGTTCGTCCAACAATATGTGAAGGTCTTAATTTCCCTTCCCGTCCCAACACAGGTGTTAAACTTAAGCCCTTTGCATCCCCGAGGCTGGTAAATCATTCTAAGGATCACCACTCCTGGCTTTACTGTGTCCTTCCACTTTTGCCCCTAAGGATTTCCTTCATCTTTTTCATGAAATCAGACATGAATTTAAAAGTTTTTCTTTATAAAGCAGAAATGTTTGGTGGTTATTTGGTCATGTAATATGGCTAGAAAGAGAATTATGAATTATTTTATGAGGCTACTATTGGGACTTTCTGTTGTCTAAGGGAGCAGGGTTATGCCCTGTGTTTCAGCTGCTGCAGAGGCCATGCCCCACAAAGATGCAGGTCTGTCTGTCTGTCTGTCTCTTTCCTTCTACCTTGATCTTTATTTTCCTTTCTCCCCCCCCCCCCCAAGGAATTCATAGTTTTCTCCAATAACTGGCTGGTCTTTCTTCTCATCTTGTCGAGTCCATTTTTTTTTTTCATCTCAACAAGTTAACACAGGGCTCCCAGCCAGGAGAGTGAATCTCCCAGGAGATCTTAGAGTTACTTTCTGCCAGAGCGGCCTTTCTCCTGCTCTTTTTTCTGCAGTTCCTAAAGGTGAGTTGAGCACAGTCCTTGGTGATATCCCACCTCAAGTTACTGGAGGACAGCGACTATGACCAATTCAGTGAACAGCACAGGGAGTACAAAGGAGGTGCCATTTGACGTGAATATGTCGTTCAATGGCAAAAGAAAAGACAAATGGACAGTCATGGGAGAAATCAACGTTTAGGTCACTTGTTGCAAAATGCATTTCTATGGGAGCTTCAAGGAATATGTGGCTTCTTCTGGGATCACGCTGTTCAGAAACTGAGCGAGTACAGAAGCCACTGGGGAAATTAGTGAATTCACTGAGTTTTGGCAGAGACTGCAGTTCTGTCGCAATCTTTACTTTACTATGTTAAACGTCAGGAAACTACTTTGTGTATGCTGAGCTCTTCTTCTGTTTGCCAAGAGAAAAGTTTCACAAGTAGGGCAGATGCATATCTACTAATTTATAGCCTAGAGGTTAAAAAGCTCAGGGACTGTTATGTCTAAAGCTCATGTTAT
The DNA here is from genome assembly GCA_963573935.1 of Arctocebus calabarensis. Lineage (NCBI taxonomy): Eukaryota > Metazoa > Chordata > Mammalia > Primates > Lorisidae > Arctocebus > Arctocebus calabarensis. The sequence goes on from CAUYON010165115.1 coordinate 45,380, forward strand.
AAATCTGAGAGATACCTTATCAGTTCCTATAAAATAGGAGCATATCTAGCACAGTCAAGTTGATTCTAGTCTCTGCCTCCATTTCTCTATGAGTTCCCCGCTCACTTCTTTCTATATTAGGTGATGGGAAATGTTGTTCAAAGTATTTCTCGAATTCTATTTTTGTAAACTTACATGCTCATTCTCCAAATCCTTTCATCTCTTCTCACTGTATAAATTACTTACTGCTAGGTATTCTCCGGTGCCTGTCCTTCTGTTCTCTACTTCCTTCGTCTTTTTTTTTTTTTTTTTTGTAGAGACAGAGTCTCACTTTATCGCCCTGGGTAGAGTGGTAGAGTGCCGTGGCGTCACACTGCTCACAGCAACCTCCAGCTCTTGGGCTTAAGCAATTCTCTTGCCTCAGCCTCCCGAGTAGCTGGGACTACAGGCTCCCGCCACAGCGCCCGGCTATTTTTTGTTTTGCAGTTCGGCCAAGGCCGGGCTTGAACCTGCCACCTTCGGTATATGGGGCCGGCGCCCTACTCGCTGAGTCACAGGAGCCGCCCAAATATATTTTACTATTCAACTTGTAGCCCTACTCGAGCCTTGAAAAATTTGTTAAGGAATAGTTGAAAGAGTGAGATTGACAGCATTCTCATTTGGGGAATAAGAGCACCACGAGTAGAGGGTGAATTTGAGAGCAACATCCCCAGTAGAGGAATAGCTGGAATAGGGAGTGAGGAGCCATCTTCGTGATGGATGTCGGGTCATTAGAGAGAAATGAATACTGCATGTGGGAAAGAGGGTGGTCATCAGTGCCAAGTTCTGTAGGAGAGAGAAGGGAAAATAGGGACTGATTTGGACCATTAGAGGGCTGTTTCCATCATGGAGATCCTGGTGGTCTCTTCAGACTTTATGTTTTCTTTTATTATCTTGTATATATAATTCTTCCTTCTTCAAACTATTTGTGCTTATTATTATTAATAAGCTTACACCTAGTATTTATTATTTTTAAATAACTTGGTAATCAATAAGTTGTGCTCATCTTCTTAATTAGATTATAAATTCTTTGTGGTGTGGGTCATTCTTCCTCTTCTCCATCATCATCATTAACAGTTTTGTGCCTAGATCATCTAACTTTATGTAGTAGGTACTCTAATGCCTTTTATAAGTGCTGGAAGAGCTGTGCTGGTGGGTGGTGATATATTTTATTTCATATTTTTGCTTCAGTAGTTTATCTGAGTAGAATATAGCTTTTCTAAAAGCCCAACTTAACATTTTGTGATTTTTTTTTAACTCTAAAGCAAAGATAACTATTAATGACTAGCTGATGTAATTTTCTTGTAGGTGAATGTGTATAAGAAATATTTTTAGTCTTGTTTTCTAGAAATGGGAGGGTTATACTATAAGCCTGTTTTATAGGCCCTTGTACTATTGAAAAGGTGTAAGCATGGTCTGATTACTTGCCTTTCAAGTATAAAGTGAAATTAACCAAATCTCTCTCTCTCTCTCTCTTTCTCTGGCTATTTCATTCAGGGGATGGGGAAGTTTACATCTGGGATGTGAACTCTAGGCGGTGCCTTAACAGATTTGTTGATGAAGGCAGTTTATATGGATTAAGCCTTGCCACTTCTAGGAATGGACAGTATGTGGCTTGTGGGTAAGTAGAGAGAAAGGTTATTGTAACTTCAGTCACATTCTGCAATGACAAAATATTAAGGCATTGAATATGCTAGGTGATACACGAGTAGATCTGTTTAAAAACTGTACAGTAACGTGAAATTGATTAATCCAGATGTGCCTTTTGCATTTTATTGTCTTAGCACAGGTTTAGTAGTAATATTATAGTATTCCCCCCTTAACTGCAGTTTGACTTTCTCGTGGTTTCAGTTTCCTATGGTCAATTGCAATCTGAAAATATTACGCACAATAAGATATTTTGAGGGTGGCGCCTGTAGCTCAAAGGAGTAGGGCGCCGGCCCCATATACCAGAGTTGGAAGATTTAAACCTGGCCCGACCAAAAAAAAGAAAATTTTTGAGAAAGAGGTTGAATTTACATAACCTTTCTTTCAGTTTATTTTTATGGTTCTATTGTATTCTCAGTTGCTGTTAATCTTTTTTTGTGCCTAATTTATAAGTTAAATTTTATGGGTATATATATATATAGAAAAAAACAGTGTATTTTTGGTTTGGATTCAGGCATCCACTGGGAGTCTTGGAATGTATCCTCTGTAGATAAAGGACAACTATTATAATAGCAGCTTATTGGCTTTTTAGCAAAGAAAATACTAGAGTGCCTTATTGTATTTTTTCCTGTATTTGAAATATCTGTTTGATCACATTAAGTTTTCCTAGAATTATTTTCAGCATCTGGTCATTGATGAGGAGTTAGAATAAGTAAACTTGGATTTAAGTTTTCAATATACTTGACAGCATTTTTCCTTCATCCAGCTAAGTGTATAGAGCAAAAATGTGTTCTTGAGATATCATATTTAGAATTCATTTTATTGTGCTATTACTGGACAAACAATGGTTATTACATTGGGGAAAAGATGGCTTTGTTTTCCTACTTGATTCTAAAGGTGCAGAGTAGGAGGAGCTGGCATTAGACGCTTCCCAGTGATTCTGAAGTGTCATACCAAACCACTAATTAGCACCTAGAGTGCTGTGGCATCAATCTTGCTCACAGCAACCTCAGACCATCCTTCTGCCTCAGCTTCCTGAATAGCTGGGACTATAGGTACCTGCCACAGCACCCAGTTAATTTTTTTATTTTTGTAGAAGCTGGGATCTGGCTCTTGCTCAGGCTGGCCTCCAATTCCTGATCTCAAGTGATCCTCTGATCTTGACCTTCCAAAGTATTAGGATTATAGGCATGAGCCACCACTGCTGGCCTAACACCTGTAATTCTATAGCATCAGGAAGTAGGTTTTTATTTTCATAGATGACACACATTTGAATCATAAAATCTCAGTCAAATCTATTCTTGAGTGGAAAGTCAAGTAAGTCTTGTTGTTAGAAACAATATGCTCTCTACTCATTCATTCTGTTCCTGAAGGGTAATGTTGGGGAAACTGCTAGTATATATTCCTACCATCATTTGGAAATTGGGACCTGGGAGCAAAGGCAAGTAGAGCTAGGCAGTGGCACTTGGAGAATAGGCTATGTGCATTAGGTAGTGGGACAGTGACAGATAATTTGGTGTGGGAGTGACCTGATGATGGTCCCTTCCTTTCCTTTGTTACCTGGAGTCATTATACCTGTGCCAAATCTGTAGGGAGGGACGTTTCAGCACAAGCCAGACATTTGCCAGGGTAGTGTACGTGGTGGCATCAACTCATGATTAGCAGATCTGTTGGAATAGGCTCTTTTAAAATGAAGACTAACATTTAAACTATAATAAGTAATCTCAGTAGAATTGCTTTTGCTTCTATGTAGGGCAAGAATAATTGCACAAGAATGACCTTTATGCACATTTGTGAAGTCAGTAAACTTAGTTTTTATCTTGTCCTTGCCCTCTCTTCTTTGTATCACTTTTTATTAGTCCCCTTTGAAGTGCCTAAACAGAAAAAAATCTGAAACTCATTTAATTTTAATTGCCCTTCAGTGTAATTGAATTCTGATGTGCTTGGCCAAAGACCATTGAAGCTGTTAGAATCTTCACGTTATTCGTTTTTTTTTTTTTTTTGAGACAGCCTCAAGCTGTCACCCTGGGTAGAGTGCTCTGGCATCACAGCTCACAGCAACCTCCAATTCCTGGGCTCAAGCGAGTCTCTTGCCTCCACCTCCCAAGTACCTGGGACTACAGGCGCCCGCCACAACGCCCGGCCATTTTTTGGTTACAGCCGTCATTGTTGTTTGGCGGGCCCATGCTGGATTCGAACCCGCCAGCTCAGGTATAGTGGCTGGCGCCTTAGCCTGTTGAGCCACAGGCGCCAAGCCTCTTCACGTTATTCTTAAAGAATCTTAAAAGTTTTAAGCCTGTAGAAGGAAGAAAGGGGCAGAGAGATGAGCCTTCAGGTCACTGCAGCAAAAGGCCAGAGTTCGGTTTTGCTTTAGTGAGTGACAAGGGCAGTGGGAATATAGGACAGGAATATAGGGGCAGATGGGGTGGAGGATGTTTATAACTTGATAACAGCTTAGAAAAGGGGGAGGAGGGAGCAGTCACATTCTCGGACTCCAGGGCTGAGCTACCACAAGAGACTTTTCATTCAATGAAGCAGGAGGAGAAATAGTGATGTTGGGAAGAGATAATGTGCACATACGTGGCTGCACCCACGAGCGATTAAGAAACGCAGCGTAGAATCAAGACTAAAGAAGCTAATTTGGACATGGTGATGTTAGGCAGTCTGTGGGAGTACACAAGATGAGTGAGACACTAGAGGTAGGTAGAAAAGAGAACAGTGGGGACAAGGGTCAGTGGACAGAGGTAACTATTAGAGAGGTTGAGGATTTCTGAAGAGTTGGGAGAGTTCAGCCCTTGAGATGTGAACAAAGGAGAGAATTTGAATTGTTGGAGGTTCTGTGGGACGTCTGTGGATGTGGTTGAGTCTTCAACTCTTAATTCAAGGAGTATGCTTCCTCAGGCCACCTTTACATGCCAGTGAAGAAAAAGAAACAACCACATGTAAGGCCATGTGGAATTACAGCTGTGCTCAAGTTCTGGAGTATTCCCACAGCCCCAGGGAGTGGACTGCTCTCGAGTTCTGCAGTAGCAGGTGTCCACATTCTGCTGTGGGGGTGCTACAGCTGCTCTTGTTCTCTCCTTCTACGCCCTGGGCTTCCTCCCTGTGGGGCGTGGTACACTGGCTCCTCCAGCAGCAGAATACCTAAGGTAGTGGTTACAACCCAAGATTCCTGGGCTGCACTCCAGCTCTGTGATCAGTACAGGAAGCCCAGGGTTGTAACCACTACCTTAGGTATGCTGCTGCTGGAGGGACACTAGGTGGTTTTTATGCATTATGAAGTATGAGAACCTGTCGCTTGTTTGCATTTTTTCTCTAGTTCAGGGTTTTTCAACTTGGGCATAATTGATATAATTTAGGCTGGATAATTCTTTGTGGTAGGGGGTGTTCTGTGTATTGTGGGGGGTTTAGCAGCATCTCTGGCCTCTCCCCACTGGATGGCAGTATTGCACCTTCATCGCCTCACCCCCAACTGTGACAATCTGAATGTCTCCATTGCCAAATGTCCCCTGGGGGCAAAATTGCCTCTGGTTGATAACCATTGTTATTGTACAGTTTCTTCTTGCTCACAATACTAATTTATTCGTGGCTCCTATGTGCTCTTCTGAATGTCTTTTCAGCTTCAACTTGTGGTTTAAGCTTCAGCTTCACTATGTGGTGGTTTCTAGTCTAGATTTGTAAATGAGACATTGATCTTGTGAATGGTTATCATTCCTATTTGGGAAGAACTCTGTGTACCAGGACATTTGGTGGTTGCTGATCTGCTAATAGGTTGACTGCCCTTGATTTAGGAGCTCACTCTAGTCTACTTAGTTGTAGGTAGGGTGGGAGGATAATAGCATCATTCTTTTGGTTAGGGGTTGAGAGGAGAACTGGGAGGTATGCTCATTCTTCTCTTAGTTCTGTGCTTTCCTTTACCTGTGATACCCTGTTTTCCCCACCTGATGTCTGCTATCCCCAACTCAAATTCTCTTTCCACCTTCCAAAAAGCTCATCTGGAGCTACTTTATCTCATTCTCTTTCCCTTTGAGGTTCTAGATCACAGATAATGCTTCATGTCATATTCTCTTGTATCTCTGTTTTATGCAGGTATGTTTTTTTCTGGGATAAATTCCTTGTGGTACTCTTTATTCCTGTGACACTTTGAATACTACTGGACATGGATATCACTCAAAAAATAATTATTAATCACTCCTAGTGGCATAGTAGAATAAATTATATTCTTTTACCACAAATACCAAGAATAAATTTCTATATATCAAAATAATTAACTTCTGCCATTTTTGCTCCACAAATTTAAGCAGCAATGAAATATAATTAATGGGCATTATTTAAGGATCCATTGATGTTCATGATGGTAAGATTTTATCTAAAATGGCTACTTACAAAAGCCACAGGGGTTATACTTTTTGTCCTTAATTAACATGGATTTAGGCATAAATCAATTTTCAGCAAGAAAAGAGATTTAGTATAGACTTGGCATGGTGGCTCATGCCTGTAATCCTAGCACTCTGGGAGGCTGATGCTGGTGAATTGCTTGAACTGAGGAGTTCAAGACCAGCCTGAGCTAGAGCGAGATCCATCTCTAAAAATAGCCAGGCATTGTGACAGGTGCCTGTAGTCCTAGCAACTTGGGAGGCTGAGGCAGGAGAATTGCTTGAGCCCAAGAGTTTGAGGTTGCTGTGAGCTATGACACCATGGCACTCTACTGAGGATGACAAAGTGAGACACTGTCTTCACAAAATAAAAGAAATTTAGTATAGAATAAGTACAATGAGTAAGTATTTTGATCCTGGTCAAAAATATAAGGAAAAGATGAGATTTATCAGGCTGCTTACTGTAACAAAGTACCATAGACTGGGTGACTTACAGAAAATGGAAATTTCCAGATAGTTCCAAAGGATGGCAATCTGAGATTAGGGTGCCAGCCTGGTTGCTTTCTGGTGGGCCTCCCTTCTCAACGTTGGATAGCTGGTTTCTTACTGTGCTCTATCATATTGCAGAAAGAAGATGAGAGAATTCCCTGGATCTCTTACAGGGGCACTAATTGCATTCAGGAAGGCTTTGCTCTTATATCCTACTCACCTTCAAAGGCCCTACCTTTTAATACCATCACATTGGGGTTAAGATTTCAACATGAATTTTGGGGTGACACATTTAATTCATGACAGAATTCTGTAAACCAAAGATACCTACTATTTCTTCTGAGTAGTTAGTATGGATTACTTAGAGCTAGCTCTGCTTAAATTAAGGGACTCATGAGAAATGAGAAAATGTGCATGTTCAAGACTTTAAAGCACTGAATAATTCTAATATACCATTTCTGTGTTAGCTATCTTTCTTTTTTTTCTTTTTTGAGACAGAGTTTCACTCTGTTGCCCTGGATAGAGTGCTATGGCATCATAGCTCACAGCAACCTCAAACTCCTAGGCTCTAGCCATCCTTTTGCCTCAGTCTCTCAAGTAGTTGGGACTACAGGCTCCCACCATAGCACCTGGCTAGTTTTTCTATTGTTAGTAGAGATGAGGTCTTATTCTTGTTCAGGTTCGTCTCAAACTCATGAGCTCAAGCAGTCCACCCAGCCTCCCAGAGTTCTAGGATTACAGGCATGAGCCACCGCACCTGGCATGTTAGGTATCATTCAAGCTATAGAATCTCCCATGTGAACTGAATTTATACATTATAGCACAGTGATTGTTTCCAGTCAGTAAGTGTTGAGTGAAAAAATGGGGACGATTGAGTGGTAGGAGTGAGAGTACACTTGGTGGAATATGTGCTTGTCACTCTTATGAAATGAGGCTTAATTTCGTGCATCTTTTCATGTTCATGTGATTAAGTATATGTGAATTACTAGTCCTGTACCATATACTGTGTATGATTTCCATAATTAGGGAATCTGAATGTTGGTATCAAAATGTTTAGTTAAGCTAAGTTTGAGAATGAATAAAGAAAAACCCCAGGTTCAAAAAAAAAATGTTTACTTAAGGTTCTTACTTACATATAGTTCTGTTAGTGAACATAAGGTCATTAGGATTTACTTTTTTAAGAGTATGTGGTACAATTCATTGCTGGCGAATATTTAGATACATTTAGGATGAATGATCACTTCTATAACCTTGAGTATAAATATTCCTAGTAAAGCCAAACTAAGATGCCTACTATTATTGCTTCATTTCAGCACTATTTTGAAAGTTCTCACAAATGTAATAGAATTTTTTTTAAAAAGGGATCTAAATGGGGAAAGGACAGGTACCATTCACACATTAGGACTTTGGGCTGCAAGTACCATGACGTGGAAGGCTTGGTCTCTTTGGTTTTCTTTGTAACCTAAGCACTAAATAGTGCCTGGCATGGAGTTGACATGCAATAAATATTTACTGAAGGAATGAATAATGGAAATTCTGTTTCTTGCATTTTTTTTTAAATACATGTATTTTATTATTCTTCATTACATTATTTTCCCCCCCACCCCCCAGTGGTAAGACAGAATTTATTTACAGAAAAGAATACAGAAAACACTAAAGCTCCTGGTAGAGGGAGAGAATTCAAGTGGGGAGAGAGAAG